>CAUYLG010010631.1:0-10541 GCA_963573385.1 Cacajao melanocephalus | reverse complement strand
TGTGGTAAAATAACTGCTTGACCCCAGTCGGCTGTGGTTGCCGTGTGCCGATAAAACACTATTCCACTCCACCCTTGCAACACTGAATTACTCCGTCTCAAAAAAAAAAAAAAAAAAAAAAAAGAACTTGAAGACAAGGTCTTTGAATTCACCCAATACAACAAAGACAAAGAAAAAAGAATAAGAAAATATGAACAAAGCCTCCAAGAAGTATGGGATTATGTCAAAAGATCAAACATAAGAATAATTGGTGCACCTAAGAAAGAAGGGAAATCTATAAGTTTGGAAAATATATTTGGGGGAATAATCAAGGAAAACTTCCCCAGCTTTTCTAAAGATCAAGACATCCAAATACAAGAAGCACAAAGAACACCCAGGAAATTCACAGCAAAAACATCATCGCCTAGGCACACTGTCATCAGGTTTTCTAAAGTTAAGATGAAGGATAAAATTTTAACAGTTGTGAAACAAAATCACCAGGTAACCTATAAAGGAAAACCTATTAGATTAACAGCAGATTTCTCTGCAGAAACCCTACAAGCTAGAAGGGATTGGGGCCCTCTTTAGCCTCCTCAAACAAAGCAATTATCAGCCAAGAATTTTGTATCCAGTGAAACTAAGCTTCATACATGAAGGAAAGATAAAATCCTTTTCAGACAAATAAATGCTGAAAGAATTTGCCACTATCAAGCCCCCACTATAAGAACTGCTAAAAGGAACTCTAAATCTTGAATCCTGGAAACACATCAAAACAGATCCTCTTTAAAGCATAAATCACACAGAACCTATAAAACAAAAATACAATATAAAAAAACAAAAACCAAGGTATATAGGCAACAAACAGCATGATGAATGGAATGGTACCTCACATCTCAATACTAACACTGAATGTAAATGGCCTAAATGCTCTACTTCAGAGATACGGAATTGCAGAATGGACTCACCTAACACTAAGGACTCACATAAACTTAAGGTAAAGGGGTTGAAAAAGACATTTCATGTAAATGGACACCAAAAGCAAACAGGAGTAGTTATTCTTATATCAGACAAAACAAACTTTAAAGCAACAGCAGTTAAAAAAGACAAAGAGAACATGGTGAAACCCCATCTCTACTAAAAATACAAAAAATAGCCGGGCGTGGTGGCGTGCGCCTGTAGTCCCAGCTACTCGGGAGGCCGAGGCAGGAGAATCGCTTGAACCCAGGAGGCGGAGGTTGCAGTGAGCGGAGACTGCGCCACTGCACTTCAGCCTGGCGACAGAGCAAGACTCCGTCTCAAAAAAAAAAAAAAAAAAAAAAAAGAAAAGACAGAGAGAGAGGAGCTCCAAGATAGTCGAATAGACACACCTCTGGCGCACAACATCCAGTGAGAGAGTCGCAGAAATCCAGAGATCTCCCAGCTCCAAGTGAGGTACCAGGGGCATTTCAATGAGTCTGGTCCTATGGTGAGCAAAGCCCAGGCAAGGCAGAGCGAGGCGGGGAGGGGTGCTGCTTTACCCAAAAAGTGCATCTGACTGGTGAGTTGGAGGCTCTCCCTCTGACACTCTGGTCCAGATACAGCGCTTCCCCCAATGCCTCAGCAATACACAGAACAGGGGATCTTTGCCAGTCAAGCACCAAGAATTACAAGTGCGGAGTTGAATAATAATCTAGGATGGTGTCCTGGATTGGTGCATAGACCTAAACACATGCATAAGCCCAAAAGGCGGCTGGGAGAGCCTGTGGACCGAGCTATCGCCCCCTCCCCCTGCCCGGAGAGAGAGGGAGCTGTAAGCAGGACAGACTGAGCAGCTTGGTGGGCGCCTACCCCATGACCGGAGAGAGAGGAAGCTGAAAGGGGAAGACAGCTGGGGACATGGCTGGGCGTGTCCCTACCCTCCCCGACAAACCCCAGAGGGCTGAAGCTCTGACTCTAGCAGGTTGCGCAGCCAGTGCCACAGTCTGAGCTGAACTCTGAATGATCCAACCCAGTGGAGGAAGGACACAACCCACCATTAGAGGGGTGGGACTGGGTTTTATGTAACAAAAAACACAGGATGCCTATGTAGCAACAGGACTGCATTCTTGACGACCCAGCAGCACCTACAGGTCAGCAGAAGAGACCCCAGTATAAACAAAAAAGACACAGGAAACTTCCCTAGTAACCTGAAGGAGTCCCTAGAAACCCAGTAGTGCCTCCACAGGCAGACAAGTGACCTCATTAAGCAGCTCCCTGACACCACAGCCAGGTAAATCCACAAAGATGGGAAAAAAACAGCTCAAAAAAGATGAAACCATCAAAGACCAGAACACCTCTTCTCCTTCAAGGGACCACAACTCCTCAACAACACAGGATCACAACTTGATCGAGGAGGAGTGTGACGAATTGACAGAAACAGGCTTCAGAAGGTGGATAATAACAAACTTTTCTGAGCTAAAGGAACACATTCTAACTCAATGCAAAGAAACCAAAAACCTTGAAAAAAGGTTAGACGAAAGGCTAACTAGAATAACCAGCTTAGAGAAGAACATAATTGACTCGATGGAGTTGAGAAACACAGCATGAGAACTACGTGAAGCAAATACAAGTTTTAATAGCCGAGTTGATCAAGCAGAAGAAAGGATATCAGAGATCGAAGATCAACTCAATGAAATAAAAAGAGAAGGCAAGATAAGAGAAAAAAGAGTAAAAAGAAGTGAACAAATCCTCCAAAAAATATGGGACTATGTGAAAAGACCTAATCTACGCTTGATCAGTGTACCTGAATATGATGGGGAGAATGAATCCAAGCTGGAAAAGACGCTCCAGGACATTATCCAGGAGAACTTCCCAAGCCTAGCAAGGCAGTCCAATATTCAAATTCAAGAAATACAGAGAACTCCACAAAGAATATTCCTCAAGAAGAGCAACCCCAAGGCACATAATCGTCAGATTCACCAGGGTTGAAATGAAGGAAAAAATGTTAAGGACAGCCAGAGAGAAAGGTCAGGTCACCCACAGAGGGAAGCCAATCAGACTCACAGCAGGTCTCTCGGCAGAAACCCTACAAGCCAGAAGAGAGTGGGGGCCAATATTCAATATCCTTAAAGAAAATAACTTTCAACCCAGAATTTCATATCCAGACAAACTAAGCTTCGTAAGTGAAGGAGAAATAAAATCCTTTACAGACAAGCAATTGCTGAAAGATTTCGTCACCACCAGACCTGCCCTACAAGAGCTCCTGAAAGAAACACTAAGCATGGAAAGGAACGATTACCAGCCACTGCAAAAGCAAACCGTTGGCAAAGACCAAAAATGCAATGAAGAAAATGAGTCAACTAACGGGAAAGAAAACTTGCCAGTAACAAAATGGCAGGATCAAATTCACACACAACAATATTAACATTGAATGTAAACGGCCTAAATGCCCCAATCGAAAGAAACAGGCTGGCAAACTGGATAAAAAGTCAAGACCCATCGGTGTGCTGTATTCAGGAAACCCATCTCACTTACAAAGACACACATAGACTCAAAATAAAGGGATGGAAGAAGATTTACCAAGCAAATGGAGAACAAAAAAAAAACAGGGGTTGCAATCCTAATCTCCGATAAAATGGACTTCAACAAAGATCAAGAGAGACAAAGAAGGACACTACATAATGGTAAAAGAATCAATCCAACAAGAAGAGCTAATTATCCTAAATACATAGGCACCCAACACAAAGCACCCAGATACATAAAGCAAGTTCTTAATGACCTAAAATGAGATTTAGACTCCCACACAATAATAGTGGGAGATGTCAACACTCCACCATCAATATTAGACAGATCAATGAGACAGAAAATTAACAAGGACATCCAGGACTTCAATGCAGAGCTGGACCAAGCATACCTAATAGACATATACAGAACGCTCCACCCCAAATCCACAGAACATACATTTTTCTCAGCACCACATTGCACTTACTCTAAAATTGACCACACCATTGGAAGTAAATCACTCCTCAGCAAATGCAAAAGAATGCAAATCATAACAGTCTATCAGACCACAGTGCAATTAGACTAGAACTCAGGATTAAGAAACACACTCAAACCCACACAAACACTTGGAAACTTAACAACTTGCTTCTGAGTGTCAACTGGATAAACAATGAAATGAAGGCAGAAATAAAGATGTTCTTCGAAACCAACCAGAATGAAGACACAACTTACCAGAATCTCTGGGACACCTTTAAATCAGTGTCAGGAGGGAAATTTATAGAATAAATGCCCACATGTGAAACAAGGAGAGATCTAAAATTGACACCCTATCATCAAAATTGAAAGAGCTAGAGAAGCAAGATCAAAAAAACTCAAAAGCTAGCAGAAGACAAGAAATAACTAAGATCAGAGCCTAACTGAAGGAGATAGAGACACAAAAACCCTTCAAAAAAATCAATAAATCCAGGAGCTGGTATTTTGAGAAGATCAACAAAATAGACCACTAGGCAGACTAATAAAAAAGAAAAGAGAGAAGAATCAAATAGATGCAATAAAGAAAGATAAAGGGGACATCACCACTGATACCACAGAAATACAAACTACCATCAGAGATTACTGTGGACAGCTCTATGCACACAAACCAGTAAACCAGGAAGAAATGGATAAATTACTGGACACTTGTACTCTACCAAGACTAAACCAGGAGGAAGTTGAAACCCTGAATAGACCAATAATAAGGGCTGAAGTAGAGGCAGCAATCAATAGCCTATCAACCAAAAAAAGTCCAGGTCCAGATGGGTTCACAGCTGAATTCTACCAGACATAGAAAGAGGAACTGGTTCCAATCCTTCTGAAACTGTATCAAACAATACAAAAGGAAGGAATCCTCCCTAACTCATTTTATGAGACCAACATCATCCTGATATCAAAACCAGGCAGACCCTCAACTAAAAAAGAAAACTTCAGGCCAATATCCATGATGAACAATGACACAAAAATCTTCAATAAAATACTGGCAAACCGATTACAACAGCACATCAACAAGCTCATCCATCACAATCAAGCAGGCTTCATCCCAGGTATGCAAGGCTGGTTCAACATATGCAAATCCATAAATGTAATCCATCACATAAATGGAACCAAAGACAAAAATCACATGATTATCTCAATAGACGCAGAGAAGGCCTTTGACAAAATTCAACAGCCCTTCCTGCTAAAAACTCAAAAAACTAGGTATCAATAGAACGTATCATGAAATTATAAAAGCCATTTATGACAAACCTATAGCCAATATCATACTGAATGGGCAAAAGCTGGAAGAATTCCCTTTGAAATCAGGCACTAGACAAGGATGTCCTCTCTCATCACTCCTATTCAATATAGTATTGGAAGTTCTAGCGAGAGCAATCAGGCAAGAAAAAGAAATAAAGGGTATTCAATTAGGAAAGAAGGAAGTCAATCTGTCTCTATTTGCAGATAACATGATTGTATATCTAGAAGACCCCATTGTTTCAGCCCAAAATCTTCTCAAACTGATAAGTAACTTTAGCGAAGTCTCAGGATACAAAAATCAATGTGCAGAAATCACAAGCATTCCTATATACCAATAACAGACAGAGAACCAAATCAAGAGCAAAATCCCATTCACAATTGCTACCAAGAGAATAAAATACCTAGGAATGCAACTAACAAAGGATGTAAAGGACCTCCTCAAGGAGAACTACAAACCACTGCTCAAGGAAATAAGAGAGGACACAGATGGAGAAATATTCAATGCTCATGGTTAGGAAGAATTAATATCGTAAAAATGGCCATACTGCCCAAAGGAATCTATAGATTCAATGCTATCCCCATCAAGCTACCAATGATCTTCTTCACAGAACTGGAAGAAACCACTTTAAACTTCATATGGAATCACAAGAGAGCCTGCATAGCCAAGACAATCCTAAGCAAAAAGAACAAAGCCAGAGGCATCACACAGCCAGACTTCAAACTATGCTACAAGGCTACAGTAATCAAAACAGCATGGTATGGGTACCAAAACAGAGACATAGACCAATGGAACAGAACAGAGGCCCCAGAAGCAACACCACACATCTACAACCATCTGATCTTTGACAAATGTGACAAAAACAAGCAATGGGGAAAGGACTCCATGTTAAATAAATGGTGTTGGGAAAACTGGCTAGCAATGTGCAGAAAGCAGAAACTGGACCCCTTCCTGTTACCTTATACTAAAATTAACTCCAGATGGATTAAAGATTTAAACATAAGACCTAACACCATAAAAACACTAGAAGAAAACAGGCAAAACCATCCAGGACATAGGCATAGGCAAGAACTTCATGACTAAAACCAAAATCAATGGCAACAAGAGCCAAGATATACAAATGGGATCTAATTAAACTCCAGAGCTTCTGTACAGCAAAAGAAACCATCATTAGAGCAAACCAGCAACCAATAGAATGGGAAAAAAATTTTGCAGTCTACCCATCTGACAAAGGGCTAATATCCAGAATCTACAGAGAACTAAAACAGATATACAAGAAAAAAACAACCCCATTCAAAAGTGGGCAAAGGATATGAACACTTTTCAAAAGAAGACGTCTATGAGGTCAACAAACATATGAAAAAATGCTCATCATCACTGTGATTAGAGAAATGCAAATCAAAACCACATTGAGATACCATCTCACACCAGTTAGAATGGCGATCATTAAAACATCTGGAGACAACAGATGCTGGAGAGGATGTGGAGAAACAGGAACATTCTTACACAATTGGTGGGAGTATAAATTAGTTCAACCATTGTGGAAGACAGTGTGGCGATTTCTCAAGGATCTAGAAATAGAAATTCCATTTGACCTAGCAATCCCATTACTGGGTATATAACCAAAGAACTATAAATCATTCTACTATAAGGACACGTGCACACATATGTTCATTGCAGCCCTGTGTACAATAGCAAAGTCCTGGAACCAACCCAAATGCCCATCAATGATAGACTGGACAAAGAAAATGTAGTACATATACACCATGAAATACTATGCAGCCACAAAAAAAGATGAGTTTGTGTCCTTTGTAGGGACTTGGATGAATCTGAAAACCATCATTCTCAGCAAACTGACAGGAACAGAAAACGAAACACCACATTTTCTCACTCATAGGAGGGTGCTGAACAATGAGAACACATGGACTCAGGGAGAGAAGCATCACATGCTGGGGGCTGTTGTGGGGGGTAGGGGAGGGACGGGTGGTTGGGAGGGATAACATGGGGAGAAATGCCAGATATAGTATACATCTAAAGTAAAATTTTAAAAAAAGACAAAGAGGGACATTATATGATAATAAAAGGCCTTTTCCAACAGAAAAATATCACAGTCCTAAACATGTATGCACCTAACACTGGAGCTCCCAAATTTATAAATCAATTACTAATAGACCTAAGAAATAAGACAGTAGCAACACAATAATAGTGGGGGACTTCAATACTCCACTGATGGCAGTAGACAGGTCATCAAGACAGAAAGCCAAAAAAGAAACAATGGATTTAAACTATACCCTGGAACAAATGAACTTAACAGAACATTCCATCCAACAACCGCAGAATATATACTCTATTCAACAGCACATGGAAACTTTCTCCAAGATAGATCACATAAGACCACCACAAAATGAGCCTCAATACATTTTTAAAAACTGAAATTATTATGATTATTTTATTTTTTGAGATGGAGTCTTGCCCTGTCACCCAGGCTGGAGTGCAGTAGTGCAATCTTGGCTTACTGCAACCTCTGCCTCCCAGGCTCAAGTGATTCTCCTGCCTCAACCTCCCAAGTAGCTGGGACTACAGTCTTGAGCCACCAAGCTCATGACTGTGTTTTTTGTATTTTTAGTAGAGATAGCGTTTCACCATGTTGGCCAGGCTGGTCTTGAACTCCTGAGCTCAGGTGATCTGCCCACCTCAACCCCCCAAAGTGCTGGGATTACAGGCGTGAGCCACTGCATGTGGCCTAGAAAACTGAAATTATATCAATCACTCTCTCAGACCATAGTGGAATAAAACTGGAAATCAACTCCAAAAGGAACCTTCAAACCCAGGCAAATACATGGAAATTAAATAATCTCCTCCTGAATCATCATTGGATCAATAATGAAATAAAGATGAAAATTCAAAAATTCTTTTAACTGAGTGACAATAGTGGCACAACCTATCAAAACCTCTGGGATACAGAAAAGGCAATACTTCGAGAAAGTTCATAGCCCTACACACCAACGTCAAAAAGTCTGAAACAGCACAGACAATCCTCAAGGAACTAGAGAAAAAAGAAAAAACCAAACTCAAACCCAGTAGAAGAAATAACCAACATCAGAGCGGAACTAGATGAAATTGAAACAAAACAATAAAAAAGATAAATGAAACAAAAAGCTGGTTCTTTAAAAAATGAAACAAAAAGCTGGTTCTTTAAAAAGATAAATAAAATTGATAGACCATTAGCAAGACTAATCAAGAAAAGAAGAGAAAAAAATCCAAATAACCTCACTAAGAAATGAGACAGGAGATATTACAACTGACACCACAGAAATACAAAAGATCATTCAAGGCTTCTATGAACACCATTACACACATTAACTAGAGAACCTGGAGGAGATGGATAAATTCCTGGAAAGATACAACCCTCCTAGCTTAAATCAGGAAGAATTAGATACCCTGAATAGACTAGCAACAAGTAGAGCAATTGAAATGGTATTTAAAATATTACCAACATTAAAAAGTCCAGGACCAGACTAATTAGCAGCTGAATTCTACCATTCAAAGAAGAATTGGTACCAATCCTGACACTATTCCACAAGATAGAGAAAAAGGGAATCCTCCCTAAATCATTCTATGAAACCACCATCACCCCAATACCAAAAGCAGGAAGGAACATAACCAAAAAAGAAAACTACAGACCAATATCCCTGATGAACATAGATGCTAAAATTCTTAACAAAATTCTAGCTAACTGAATCCAACAACATATCAAAAAGATAATCCACCATCATCAGGTGGGTTTCATACCAGGGATGCAGGAATGGTTTCATATACGCAAGTCAATAAATGTGATATACCACATAAACAGAATTAAAAACAAAAATCACATGATCACCTCAATAGATGCAGAGAAAGCATTCGACAAAATCTAGCATCCTTTATGATTAAAACTCTCAGCAAAATCCACATACAAGGAACATACCTCAATGAAATAAAAGCCATCTATGACAAACCTACAGCCAACATCATACTGAATGGGGAAAAGCTGAAAGCATTCCCTTTGAGAATTGGAATAAGATAAAGATGCCCACCCTCACCACTCCTCTTCAACATAGTACTGGAAGTCCTAGCCAGAGCAATCAGACGAGAAAGAAATAAAGGGCATCCGAATTCGTAAAGAGGAAGTCAAACTGTACTCTGTTTGCTGATGATATGATTGTATACCAGAAAACCCTCAAGATTCCTCTAGAAAGCTCCTTAAACTTATAAAAGAATTCAGCAAAGTTTCTGGATACAAAATTAATGTACACAAATCAGTAGCTCTTCTACACACCAATAGCAACCAGGCTGAGAATCAAATCAAGAACTCAACCCCTTTTGTGATAGCTGAAAAGCAAACAAAAAAACTTAGGGTTATACCTAACCAAGGAGGCAAAAGACCTCTACAAGGAAAACTACAAAACACTGCTGAAATAAATCATAGATGACAAAAACAAATGGAAATACATCCCATGCTCATGAATGGGTAGAATAAATATTGTGAAAATGACCATACTGCCAAAAGCAATCTACAAATACAACACAATTCCCATCAAAATAGCACAATCATTCTTCACAGAATTAGAAAAAAATCCCAAAATTCATATGGAATCACAAAAGAGCCCATATAACCAAAGCAAGACTAAGCAAAAAGAACACATCTGGAGGCATCACAATACCTGATTTCAAACTATACTTTAAGGCCATAGTCACCAAAACAGCATGGTACTGGTATAAAAATAGGCACATAGACCAATGGAAGAGAATAGAGAACCCAGAAATAAACCCAAATACATACAGCCAATTGATCTTCAACAAAGTAAACAAAAACATGAAGAGGGGAAAGGACACCCTTTTCAACAAATGCTGCTGAGATCATCGGCAAGCCACATGTAGGAGAATGAAATTGGATCCTCATCTCTTACCTTATATGAAAATTAACTCAAGATGGATTATGAACTTAAATCTAAAACCTAAAACTATAAAAATTCTAGAAATAATATTGGAAAACTCCATGCAGACACTGGTTTAGGCAAGGATAGCATGACAAAAACCCAAAAGCAAATGCAATAAAAACAAAGATAAATAGTTGGGACTTAATTAAACTAAAGATCTTCTGCATGGCAAAAAGAGCAGTCAGCAGAGTAAACGGACAACCCACAGAGTGGGAGAAAATCTTCACAATCTATACATCTGACAAAGGACTGATATCCAGAATCTACAATGAACTCAAACAATTCATCAATTAAAAAAAACAAACTATCCGATGAAAAAGTGGGCTAAGGACATGAATGGACAATTCTCAAAA
>CAUYLG010010630.1:0-82528 GCA_963573385.1 Cacajao melanocephalus | reverse complement strand
CAGTGTTTGGTTTTCTGTTCTGTGTCATTTTGCTGAGAATATGGTTTCCAGCTTCATCCATATCACTGCAAAGGACATGAACTCATCCTTCTTTATAGCTGTATAGTATTCCATGGTGTATATGTGCTACATTTTCTTTATCCAGTCTATCATTGATGGGCATTTGGGTTGGTTCCAAGTCTTTACTATTGTAAACAGTGCCGCAATAAACATATGTGTACATGTGTCTTTATAATTGAATGTTTTATAATCCTTTGGGTATATACCCAGTAATGGGATTGCTGCGTCAAATGGTATTTCTATTTCTAGATCCTTGAGGAATCACCACACTGTCTTCCACAATGGTTGAACTAGTTTACACTCTCACCAATAGTGTAAAAGCATTCTTATTTCTTCACATCCTCTCCAGTATCTGTTGTCTCCAGATTTTTTAATGATCGCCATTCTAACTGGTGTGAGATGGTATCTCAATGTGGTTTTGATTTGCATTTCTCTAATGACCAGTGATGATGAGCTTTTTTTCATATGTTTGTTGGCTGCATAGATATCTTCTTTGAAAAGTGTCTGTTCATATCCTTCACCAACTTTTTGATGGAGTTGTTTGTTGTTTATTTTTTTATTAAATTTGTTTAAGTTCTTTGTAGATTCTGGATATTAGTCAGATGGGTAAATAGCAAAATTTTTTCCCATTCTGTTGGTTGCCGGTTCAGTCGAATGATTGTTTCTTTTGCTGTCCAGAGGCTCTTAAGTTTAATTAGATCCCATTTGTCTATTTTGGTTTTGTTGCCTTTGTTTTTGGTGTTTAACGCCTATGTCCTGAATGGTATTATAGCCTATGTTTTCTTCTAGGGTTTTTGTGGTGTTAGGTCTTATGTTTAAATCTTTAGTACATCTGAAGTTAATTTTTGTATAAGGTATAAGGAAGGATTCCAGTTTCAGCCTTCTGCATATGGCTAGCCAGTTTTCCCAATACCATTTATTAAATAGGGAATCCTTTCCTCATTGCTTGTTTTTGTCAAATTTGTCAAAGATCAGATGGTTGTAGTTGTGTGATGTTACTTCTGAGGCCTCTGTTCTGTTCCGTTGGTCTGTCTCTTTGTTTTGATACCAGTACCATGAACAGCAATTTAAAAATATATATATATATATACTTTAAGTTCTGGGGTACCTGTGCAGAATGTGCAGATTTGTACATAGTTATGCATGGGCCATAGTGGTTTGTTGCATCCATCACCCTGCCATCTACATTAGGTATTTCTCCTAATGCTATCCCTCTCTTATCACTCCACCCCATGACAGTCCCCGGTGTGTGATGTTTCCCTCCCTGTGTCCATGTGTTCTCATTTTTTAACTCCCACTTATAAATAAGAACATGTGGTGTTTGGTTTTCTGTTCTTGTGTTAGTTTGCTTAGAGTGATAGTTTCCAGCTTAATCCATGTCTCTGCAAAGGACATGTACTCACCCTTTTTTACGGCTGCATAGTATTCCGTGGTAGATATGTGCCACATTTTATTTATCCAGTCTATCATTGATGGGCATTTGCATTGGTTCCAAGTCTTTGCTATTGTGAGCAGTGTTGCAATAAACACACGTGTGATATGTCTTTATAATAGAACGATTTACAATCCTTTGGGGGTATACTCAGTAATGGGATTAACAGCAATTTATTTTTTTATTTCCAATTTTTATTTTAAGTTCCAGGCTACATGTGCAGAAAGTGCAGGTTTGTTACATAGGTAAACTTGTGCCATGGTGGTTTGCTGCACACTTCATCCCATCACTCATGTATTAAGCCTAGCATGCATTAGCTATTCTTCCTGATGATTCCCTCCTCCTACTCTCCACCCTCTGACAGGCCCCAGTGTGTGTTGTTCTCCCTTCTGCCATGTGTTAGTATGTTCTAATTACAGAGCTCCTACTTAAAAGTGAGAATATGTGGTATTTGATTTTTTTTCCCTGTGTTAGCTTGCTGAGGATAATGGCTTTCAGCTCCTTCCATGCCCCTGCAAAGGACATGATATGATTTTTTTAATGACTGCATAGTATTCCATGGTGTACGTGTACCACATTTGCTTTATCTAGTCTTTCACTGAAGGGCATTTAACAAAAAATTTTAAAAAATAAAGTACACTAATATGTATGTTGATGATAATAACAAGGAAATAGCAATATAGTAGAGGAATAGAAGTTGAAGACCTTCAGAGAGGGATGACTGACAAAAGGAGGACTCAGTGAAAATAGTAGGAGAAGGAATCCAGGTTATAGGCACTCTCATTTTGATCAGAAAAGAGAGATAAGGTGCAAATTCAGCTATATTTGTAAGGTGGACAGGTGAATGTCATATCTAATAGCTTTTATTTTCTTCCTGAAGAATGTCTCATGATCTTCTGTTGAGTGTAAGTGGTAAATAAAAGTTACATGGTCAGAAAAATGAAAAAAAGTATGAAATTGTAAGTGTAAAGAGGAAAAACAAACTAAGATTATGAAGCAGTGAGTAGTATTGATGTCAGGGTAATGGCCATGAGTTGATAGTGAAACTGACCTTCTCCCCGAAGATTGATTCATAATCTCTCCAGTACATAGTCCCTATTTTTGAAATGCATGGACCTATAGCTATTTCAATGCAAAATCAAGACTTGAGGAGATTCTTGAGAGTTCAGAGTCTAAGATATGATTCTTTTTTGTTTAATCAGATATATTTTTACAGGTAGTTAGACAGCCACGAGTGGGGCAGGAGAGAGCTCTTTCCATCCACCAGGAATGTCAGGCAATCATCAGTGATGATTCAACAATTATTACATTGACTCTCTAAAATGATAATTTGGCAACTGGTACCAGGATGAGACAATCTCCTAATGGTCCACAGCTGTTAACATTAAAGTGTTAATTGAATGCAGGCATCAGGGAGAAGCAAACAGGGCTGTCAAGGTATTTGGTGAGTGAGCCTGGGCATGCACATTAAGAGACAAAATGGTGGAGTATAACCTTCTGGGAGCAGTCCACCGGAAAACGGAAGAAAGCCTCAGATGAGCCTGTGCACATCTTCCAAAACCCACGGTGCATGCTCACCTCCCAAGCATAAGGAGACCACTGTGCAAGCAGGCAGCCCACCCTAAAGGAAGAATCATGGGAAAGGGGTGCAAGATGGCGGAAGTCATCCTAGGATCTAGGTTAAATGTTGCACTTGACCTTCTCACTGCCTGCTTGGATCTCTTCCAAGTGCGTTTTCCTTTTTTTTCCTGCTGTAAAGCTTTTTAATAAACTTCAACTCCTGCTCTGAAACTTGCCTCAGTTTCTTTTTCTGCCTTATGCCCCTCAGTCAAAATATTTCTGAAGAGGCAAGAACTGAGGTTGCTACAGATCAGTACAATTTGTTGCTGGTAACTTGGATATCTTCCACTAATAACAATATGCATTGATTCCCTTTCACTGTTGATTATCTTGAAGCATGCAGGTTATCTAAAACACAAGTAAAATATTTTGCAGCCACCATGGTAAAATAAAGAATAGTCAGTACCTTGGGACTAGTTCTTTTGTTGCCTTTCATTGATCTCTTGATGATCTAGTTTATACTATTAAAAAAAAAGTTAATACATTAATATCCAGTAATCAAAATTTAAGAGAATATAACCCCATAAACAATGCATATTAAATTAAAAGTTATAAACATGATCCAGGTACCAGTAGTATGGCTCTCAGGTTATTCTTGCTTTTACTGGTTTTATAGGTAGTTCAACTGAAATTTGAGAAGGGATGGCAAAAATCCAAAAGCTCTGAAATTACTGAAAATATTTGGAAAGTTAATATCTTGAAAATTTTTCATAAAAATGCTATTGAAAATGACTGTAAACCCTTGATTGAAAAATATACTGCTTTTACAATGTAGCCCAACAATAATTTATTTTGAAAGCTGTAATTCACTTTTGACATTATCATTTGAAACCTTGGATGCTTTCAACTGTAATGATTGGCTCTGAGCTTCAATGAGAGATTTCCTGAGTACATTACTTCTTCATAACAGCAGTCAAAAGAGTACAAAGTAAAATGCGTGGAATCACATAGTTTAAGTCCAAAGTACCCAATAATATAAATCAGAATAGCAATCCATCATTAAATACATTGTAATCCTTGAGCTACAAATGAATAAGGTAGGAAAAATAATTTAAAATAAAATAACTGTAAGATTTCACTGTTTATAATGATTTAAAGTGTCATGTGCCTTAGCTAAACACTGTGGAATAAAATGAGAGAAAAGAAAAGGACAGTGAAATTCAAATGCTCTGTCTTGAGCCTTTAGATAGCACTTAATAAGGTTTCTAGGCTGTTTTAACTCAGTCTAGTGTGGAAGTTTGGAATTTAGGATGAGGCTTCATTTAGCCTTGGGGTTCATGAAAATAGAAATCTAGAGGATGTTAATGTCACCTGTACCTAAATCACAATGCAATCCTCAAACAGTATTAAAGATTACATGGGAATAAAGAGATTTAGATTTCATTTTTCCTATTCTCAACATGATTAGTTCAGTATAGGATTTTTACTATGAAAGGCCTCCAGGATTTCATATGTATTACTATAGGTGATAGGAAATAGGGACTGAATACTTAATAGGAGATAAAGTCTCATTTTCTCCCCATTTCTAGTGTTAGCTGGTTGAATTTGGAATATGCAGAATTAACATATGTTACTTTGCCGGAAGGACTTCTATTGAAGAAGTTTTTAGAGCAATTCTGCAGAACAAAAGGCTCATTACTTTTGCCTAATTAAAATGAGGAAGGAAGGAAACAGTAGAAACTAATATAGCAGGATGATGTCACATGACAATCCCTTATCAACCAGTCCCCACTCCTCTGTCCTAGTCTCTGGACAGTAACTCTCTACTACTGAGGTTAGCTTCTGTGAGTTTCCGCTCAGCCAAGCTATACCTAGAATTGAGTATGCCACTCTAGCATTAACCAGCATGTGTGTTGGACCATAATGTCCCTCAAATTTTAGGGAAAAGAGAAAACAAACTGATGAGGTGAAAGAATTGAATATTCCATATGAAGGTTCAGGAAACTGAAACTGTTTAAGGGGAAATTTGTGAACTGATAGGAAAACTTATAATGACATCTTTTTCCCTGAGGCCCAGGAGGTTAAGTAGGAAGCAGGAGAATGAAATCAGTTGGAATAGCAGGAGGAGACAAGGAAGAAGAGAGAATGTGCAATGAACGGAAAGTGTTAGGGGAGGAAATCAGGGTAGAGAAACAGAAGAAAAAAAAAAAAGAGGAAAAGAAAACTGAGAGAATGCAATGGCAAACACTGATGGATGCTTAGGCTGGCAACCTCTTTCTTAAAAACTTATATACATGAAACTTAATCACAAGATTTACTACTACCCCAAAGCAGGAAAGAAGAGTTTGCTAAAAGTTAATTTTGAATAATTTAAAAAATTGTTATTTCTGATAACATAAATTATAAATATGCACAATAAATACTTCAACTTCATTATCCAGGAATATGTGTGTTTCTCTCTCTCTCTCTTTTAATGTGTACAATTCAGTAGTTTTTAGTCTTTTCGTAATAAATTGAGCTTTTAAGTAGACAATGGATTCATATGACTTAAAATTCAATGATTACAAAGGAAAATACATGGAAACATCTTCCTTCCCCTTGCTCCCATACATAGATCATATTATCTATTTCTTGACTATACTTATAGATACTTTATGCAAATACAAGCAAATATATTCTGTCCCTTTTTAATCTACATGGTGGAAAACTATATGTACTGTTCATCTTGCTTTTTTACTTAACTTGGAGGTCCTGCTGGTACTGAGCTTTCTCGTTCCTTCTGGTGGCTGCCTGGTATTCCAATCTACGGATGGATAAATATTTATTGATGGATATATTTAGGTTATCTCCAAGCCTTAGCTTTTGCAAATAAATGCTGCAAAAAAGAACCTGGTGCATGAGACACTTTGTATGTTTGGGCAGATCTGTAGAATTCATTCCCAGAAGGGTACATGTTGTTTTAATTTTGACAGCTCTTGATAAATTGCCCTTTAAAGAGGTAGCACCAGTTTTAATTCCCATCAGAATTTATTTCCAAACCTACCATGAAACACCCTAGCGCTGACAAGAATGCTCGCTGTGGCATTCTTCATAACAGCCCCAAACTGGAAGCAACTTAAGTGATCCTCAGCAGAACGGAGAAATTGTGGCCTCCTCATACAATGAAATATTATGTTGCAATGAAAAGAAACAAAATTCTGCTGCACACAGCAGGTACCTCCTAGGTGGATTTTTCTTCTTGAAAACAATGCATATTTGCTTCTAGATATATCAATTTAGTAGATCTACAAGAGAACCTTCAGTTGATTAATAACATTAATCATCAATTAGGGAGAAAATCTGCTTGGATAATTTAAAGCCTCTCCTAATGAATCTTTGCACCATCTTTAATATTGGAAGGTTGCATGTCCTTCATTAAGAAATGTATGTAGACTGCGGAAGAGTCAACAGAGGGGGCCCTGCATGAACATTTATTTCAAGAGATTAGTATCCAAATTTGATTGCAGCACATTACTTTCATGTTTGACTGCTTCCTGCTTGTCTTCCTTTAGTTTAGGCAGCCTAATAATTTAATTAGTATTTATCATGTAAAAAAATCATTTATTGTTTAATTTAAAGAATTGACTTCCTTCTCTCTGACCCACTTATTCTTCTTAGATGAGTTTTTCTTAACCTGGTATAATCATCTTCAAAAATGTTTCATTATAGCTAGGCATGGTGGCTCACGCCTCTAATTCCAGCACTTGGGAGGCTGAGGCAGGTGGATCACCTGAGGTCAGGAGTTCGACACCAGCCTGGCCAACATAGTGAAACCCTGTCTCTCTTAAAAATACAAAATTAGTTAGATGTGGTGGGGGTGCCTTTAATCCAAGCTACTCAAGAGGCCGAGGCAGGAGAATCACTTGAACCTAGGAGGTGGAGGTTGCAGTGAGCTGAGGTCATGGCATTTCACTCCAGCCTGGGCGACAAGAGCAAAACTCCATCTCAAAAAAAAAAAAAGTTTTATTATAGAAAAATCCATAAAGCATCAGTTAAATATCATATTTGCCTATATTGTACTATAGTCCTTTAATTGTTTTTTAAAATAAGTTAAATTTTATAGGGATCTGTAAAATGGAGCGTATATTCTTCTTTCTTTACATCCTGGGGGCAGGTAGCCCTGGGCACTGGAAACTGTAGTATAAAAGTGGAATGTTTTTTTGGGAGTGTTTATGTTACTCAGAGGAAAATATTTTAAAACAGAATAATTATATTGCAACAAAATCAAATGTGGGAACAGACTATAATGCTAGCTTGCATTTTTGTAATACTCAAGATATCAAAGAAATTTTGGGGTTAGGGAAGACATTGGCTCTTTTCTGTTTTTAGGGATTCTCATCCAAAAAATCAAGACATGCTTTGCTAAGGTTTGGTTATGGTTTGTTTGGCCCTCCAAGTTTCATGTTGAAATTTTGTCTTCAATGTTGGAAATGGGACCTGGTGAAGAGATGTTTGGGTCATGAATGCAAATCTCTCATGAATAGCTTGAGGGATTTGCAAATCCCTCATGAATAGCTTGAGGGATTTTTTTAAAAGCTTTAAACAACCTTTTAAAATTTATCTATTAACTCCCATGAGAGCTGCTTGTTAAAAAGGGCCTGACACCTGCAAGCCCTCTTGTTTACTCTCTCACCGTGTGATCTGCACACGTTGGCTTCCCTTCACCTTCTGCCATGAATGGAAGCTTCTTGAGGCTGTCATCAAAAGCAGATGTTTATGTCATGCTTCCAGCATAGCCTGCAGAACCGAGAGACAAATAAATCATTTTTCTTTATAGATTACCCAGTCTCTGGTATTCCCTTATAGTAACATAGTTGGACTAAGACAAGCAGGGTGTAAGAACTATAATTTATAAGTCATTTCTAGGTAACTAAGTTATACTCTGATACCCTGAAAGATTTGTCCTCGCAGGGACCAATGTTTCTCAATTGAAAAAGAGATTTGCAGTTGATTACTCAGATAAGTAGACTTGGAAAACAAAACAAAACAAAATGCCTTTGCTAATATAAATAGTACTGGCAAGCAGGTAATAGATGCCTTGAGATAAAAGCATTATTCACATCGGTTACTCTCAATTCAATTTTTAAGTATTTGTCTTGTCTATTCCTTTATTGCCAGCTAACTCAGGCAGACAAAGTAGAAGTGAGAAAACCTGGTTAAGTAGCTTTGACATTTTTAATCTTTATAGTACACACAATTTTCTAATAGCTTTTTATTTCACTGTACTCATACAGTATAAATAACAAATATTTCTATTAGAGTTCGTAAAAGGAAATGATAATGATGTATAAAACAGGCAATGAATTTAGATTTTGCAAAGTCAGTAAGCACTCTTGATTTTTCTTTTTTTTTTTTCTTTCTTTCTCTCTCCTTCCTTCCTTCCTTCCTTCCTTCCTTCCTTCCTTCCTTCCTTCCTTCCTTCCTTCCTTCCTTCCCCCCTTTGCTATTATTCTTTAAGGACATTAATAAAGAGCATGGAATAACAACCTTTTAAAATTTATCAACTGCTTGCAAATATTAAAACCAATTTTTTCACACACCATTCACCTCGTCTTAAATTCTTAGATAAAGATAAAAGTAGTTCTTTTGTTATTTAAATATATTTAAAGCAAGTCAGTCTTCTTAGAAAATTAATATTAATTTCCTTTTTCTAAATATTAGGACTTTCTTAATCTTATCAAAAGGAAATGTATTTTAAACCTTTTTAATTTTAACAAGGTTTTTATTTTGCGTTGTAAGAAACTCACATAAGTAGTCTTCAGCTTGACAGGCTGACATCATTAGAGACTGGTTAAATCAAATATTTCTGTGCCCTATAATTTGAAGAGCAGAATTCTAGTTCTGATTTACAAAGCTTTTCTGTATCTTGTCTTCCGGGTAATTTTCAACTCACAAAACCAATGTTGGTTCCTGTCAAGTCTCCTTTTTCTTATACAATCTCTCAGAATTAATATGTATCTTCTGAAGTAAAATCTGCTATTAAAGTGCTTTTTTTCTTATTCCAAAGCATCATGTGGATTTTTCTGCTCTTAACCATTGGCATTTAGGGAAATGTTTAGTCACATGACATACCGATCCTTCCATATCTCCACTTTTCCTCTGAAGCTGCAAAGGGAGGTGAAATGATATCCAGCTTACATCTGCTGTCCATGCCTCACCACCTCTCAGTTTGCAAGACCACATGCCTTTGTTCCTTCTAATTCATGAGTACGGGGGTTTACAGCATTCTTTATCACACATTTGTCATTCTCTCTCTTTCATATTGATATTTCCATTTTTCCTTCAAACTTCAAAGTCATTCACTTATATCTTGAATAATGCTGGTCAGAGTAACATTAAATAAAACTAAATGAGTTTTCCTCTCTGTAAAATGTGTTAAAGGTGTTATTATACTTGGAGACCAGACCATTTTCTTTTATTCTGCTTATGGTCCCAATTTTGGATTTTTGCTGAAGTAAAAGTGGCTAGCTTATTAGTAGACATTGCAATGTCCTGTGCATTATTTTCAGTTAATTTCTTTTAATCTGATCTGCTGGGGGAACGATGTGATCCAAAAGTCAAATAGTCATTGAGAGTCAAACATGTTGCTTTGGGCTCTGGTATCATTCTTTATTGAGTGAAATTCTTAAGGTTTATATTTTCCTTCCCCCAAAGTAGCTTTTCTTCTTTTACTGAAAGTATTCTAGCAGAAGTTATTGTGCCCTTTATCTACAAAGCGAAATGCTTCTTTCCTGGCCATTAGTCTGACCAAAGTTAACATTTAATATTGTTGCTTACATTGAAACTCTCCCCAAATTTTGTTTTCCTTATTTTCTTATTCTTTCTCTATTATTTTTGGTTCTCTCCTTTCTTCTAAAATGTAGAGTAGGCATTTCTCAAAGTTTTGTTTTACTTTTGCTTTTCTTTCTCTCTGTTTTTTCCTTAACTATCTTATCTGTTTCCATGACTTTAACTTCAGTCTTCAAAGAGTGTTTTCCTAAATTGATATCCATTCTGCCAAATTCAAGTAAAGATATGAGAGCCATCAGGTATCTCACATGATAGATTAGCCATGAGTTGATTTGATTTTAATTCACCTGTGTTCTTAGGAGACACTATAAAATATAATATTATATTCATTGAAATTCTTGTTTTCTGGCAAAAGAAATGACTCAAATTGGCTCAGGAAAAGTGAAATTTTGTGATTATAAAAATTAAAAATTGGCTCAGGAAAGGTGAAATGTTATGATTATAAAAACTAAAAGTCCAGTAGCATCCTGGCTTCAGATAAGATTAAATTCAGTCCTTGAACAATGTCTTTCAGCCTTCATCTCTTGACCTCCCTTCATCTCTTGGCACTGCTTTCCTCTGAATTGGCTTCAATCCCATGACTGCTTTCTATTTTGTATTGTATTTTATTTTTTGCCATTTCCAGAATCCTTTTTTGAGGATTTGAATCTTTATTGAGAGACTTTTCTTTGGAAAGAATATTTCCCAATCATTCTATCAAAAATGCTAAACTTGAAGAGCAGCACTTCTGGAATGGTAAGGATTTTTGAAAATCTGATTCCTCCATATCATAGTAAAACTCGTCAAAATCAACATTTCAGAACTCTAGTAATTAATGAAAGGCTTATAACAATTCAAGGAGCATTTTTTATTTTAAAGTAGCTGAATTTCTATAAGAACAGTGAGTTTCTTGGTATTTTAACTTAGTTCCCATCCTCTCTCCTCATCTCTTTAATAGGCTTGGAATTGAAGAAGTTTGCAAACACAGTAGCTGTAAAAAAAAGACCAGATTGACAGCCATGAAAAGGGATCAGATGATTTTGGAACATCCCCAAAACCCCAAAGAATTGTCACTAGTTGACCTATCTAGCAGCATCCTGGAGGAGACCCTCTAAAATACAGTACTGTATTATATCTACATGTCTTTACTTGACCTTACTTAGAGCCAGTTAGGGTTAGCAAGAGGCTGAACAAAAATAAAAACAAACAACTACAAAATAATACAAAAGCAAAAATTGAAAAGAAAAAATGGGAATAGTTTTAAACAATGGAAAACAATCGACTTATCTTCAGTTTCACTGATTCTTATGGTAGTTCAAATCTGCTATTGGCCTTGCTAGCAAATTTTTTATTTCAGTTATACGTTTCAACTCCAGAATTTCCATTTGGTTATTTTCTATAATTTCCATATTGTTACTTACATTCTTTGTTGGTAATACATAATTTTTATACTTTCTTTAATTCTTCAGACATGATATCCTTTAATTTTTGTTATAGTTATAATAGCAGAGTTAAAGTCTTTTTCTACTAAGTCCAACATCTGGGCAGTTTCCACTGACTGCTTTTTTCCATCCACATATGAGCAATACTTCCTTTTTCTTTACATATGTCATAATTTTTTTGTGGAGGACTTGAGATTTTAAATAATATAATGTGCTAACTCCCAAAAAAGAGATTTCCCCAACTCAGGGTTTACTGTTGCTGCTGTTTGTTACTATCGTTGCTGTTCGTTTATGTAGTGACTTTCCTTGAATGCTTCACTAAGGTCTGTATTCACTGCCACAGCATTCACAGAAGTATCTGCTTGTTTAACTTAGTGGTCAGCTAATGATCAGACACGGGTTTTTAAATGCCGTGAATCAATAAGTATCCCAGCCTTCACTAAGGGCTTCATATATGTGTTGGGCATGTGTTTAACACTCTGGTACTTTAATACTCTGCATCAGCCTTTACTTCTGGATTGTGCAGAGCCACAAGGTCACCTAGAGGTGAGAGTATAGCCTTCTCAGTTATTTCCTAGGTTTGCTCAAGCCCTGTACACGTGCATGTCCTTCTGGAATTTCAGGTATATACTGGAGCCATCCAAATTCTATGGAAATAAAACAGCATTGTCCCAAATCATCAATGGGTCAAAAAAAAAAACAGTGAATATTAAAAAAATACTTTGAGATGAATAAAAATGAACCCAAAACTTACAGGATATGTATAAAGCAGTGCTTGCAGAGACGTTTCAGGCCATTGCCACCTATATTACAAAACAATAAAGTTTTCAAGTCAATACTATAATATTTTCATCTTAAGAGCAAATGAGGCTCATAACAAGCAGAAAAAGGGAAATAATAAAGATTACAGTGAAAGTAAATACAATGTTGAAAAAAATAGTAAAGAAAATAAACAAAACTAAACGGTTATTCTCTGAAATAATGGGAAAGAAAATCACAAATTATTGAAACTGATTGAAGAATAAGTAGAAAATCTGAATAGATTTGTAACTATTAAAGAGGTAGAATTAAAAAAACAAAAAACTTCTCACAAAAGACCAGGTCTAGACTGCTTCACTGGTGTTTTATACCAGATATAAAAAAGAATCAACTCCTATGCTTCTCAAACTCTTCCAAAGAACAGGAGAGGGCGAAACTTCCCAACTACTCTATGAGGCCATTATTACTCTGATATCAAAACCAGACAAATATATCACAGGAAAAGACAACTCTGAAAAAAACTTACCTAAAAAACATTAATGTAAAAAGAGTCATAAATACTAGCAAACCTAATTCTGCGTTTATAAAAATATATGTCATGAATAAGTTAGACTTATTCTACAAATGCAATTTTGGTTCAACATGCAAAGATCAACTAGTACAATGCACTAAATCAGTGAAATAAAAGATGAAACTCACATGATCATTTCAATGAAAGTGGAAAAAAAGACCACTTGACAAAATCCAACACTATTTAGTGATAAAGCCACTAAGCAACTATTTTGTGAAAAACCCACTCAACAAAGTGGAAATATTAGTTTGGTGAAGAAGTAATTGTGGTTTGAATGGCAAAACTGCAATTACTTTTGCGACAACCTAACAGAAAGAAACTTCCTCATTGGCTTGGTGACTAGGTGGCACTTGTGTGAGAATTAGGTAAAAGTTTCTGGCCCCTCCCAGGTGTATACAGCCCGTGGAAATCTGAGTGAACTTGTTCTGAATTTCATCTCCTATCTACTGCTCTTTGATTAGCACCTTGTGCAGGGCACAATCCCCCTAACCTTAATGGGTGGCACTGGCCTGTAATCTAGACTTTTTCACTCAGGTTCTGGGGCTCCTTATAGAAATAATCTACTCTCTGCCTAGTTTTGTTCCCAGGGGTCTCAGGAAGCATATAACTTGGAAACAAGAAGGTGAATCTCAGGACAATGGCTTTTTCCTGTGGGTGAACACTGAAAACCCAAGAAAAGATTTTCAAATACTTTTTTTTCTTAAACAAGGTAATCTGTATCTTTTAAAATTCAAACCTGTGAGAAACTGGAATTTTCATTATTTCCTTAATGGACATACTATATTTAAATATTAATTCACATGGGAGGATCATTTTAGCTCAAAAGTTCAATGCTGTGGTGAGGTGACTGTGCCAGTGTACTCCAGCCTGATGCAATAGAGTGAGACTGTGTCTCTAAAAAATAATAATAACATAATATAAAAATATTAATTCGTGCATTTTTTTCTTTGTAAATCTTGCTAAAGGTTTTTCAACTTTGTCTTTTCAAAGAGCCAGATTTTGTTTCCACTAGTATTCTCTATTGTATTTTGTTCTCAATTTTATTGAGAGCTGTTATTTTTATTGTCTCCTTTTTTTCTGCTTGCTTTCTGTTTATTTTGCTCCTTTTTCCTTAATATGAAAGCTTAGGTTACTGATTCAAAACCTTTCTCTTTTCTAATATAATTATTTGATACTTTATTGTTATTTCACAAACTTGGATGGGTTGAAATTTATTGTTCAGTTTAAGATATTTTCTAATTTCTCCAAAGACTTCCTCTTTGATCCCTAGATTATTTAGTAGTGTGTTTTTAATTTACAAGTGTTCAGAACTTTTCTTTTATCTTTCCATTACAAATTTTTTTCTTTACAACTTTATAATTTCTTATCTTAGAAATTTGAAAGAAAATACATTGAATAACAGAAAAGAACAAAGAAAAGTAATGAAATTATTAGTTATTCATTACCTACAGATAAAAACTGTTAATAATTTAGTGGCTGTGCCTCCAGTTGTTTTTGCAATATCAATAGGTATATCATCTATATTTATATCTGAATGGCTTTGACTGAAATGTTGATAGTGATATGGACAATATAGTCCAGGCTGAGGTGGTTTCAGATGGAGATAAGAAACTTGCTGGGAACTGGAGCAATGGTGACTCTTGCTATGTTTTAACAAAGAGACTGGTGGCATTTTGCCCTTGCCCTAGAGATCTGTGGAACTTTGAACTTGAGGGAGAAATTTAGGGTATCTGGTGGAAGAAATTTCTGAACAGCAAAGCATTCAAGAAGTGACTTGGGTGCTGTTAAAAGCAATCATGTTTACGTATTCACAAAGATATGGTTTGGAATCGGAACTTCCATTTAAAAGGGAAGCAAAGCATAAAAGTTTGGAAAATTTGCAGCCTGACAATGTGATAGAAAAAAAATACTCATTTTCTGAGAAGTTCAAACTTGCTGAAGAAATGTCAATCATCAAGACAATGAGGAAAACATCCCCAGGGCATGTGAGAGGTCTTCACAGCAGTCCCTCCCATCACAAGCCAGAGGCCTAGGAGTGAAATATGATTTCATGGGCCAGCCCCAGGTTCTTGCTGCTTTGTGCAGTCTCAGGACTTGGTGCACTGCATCCTAGTCATGGCTAAAAGAGGCCAATATAGAGCCCAGGCCATTACTTCAGACGTTGCAGGCCCCAAGCCTTGGGATCTTACATATGGTATTGGGCTTGTGGGTGCACAGAAGTCAAGAATTGAGGTTTGAGAACCACAGCATAGATTTCAATTAAGCACTAGATTTATAGCAGTAAATGCCCACATGAGAAGTGAGGAAAGATCTAAAACTGACACCCTATCATCACAATTAAAAGAGTTAGAAGAGCAAGATCAAACAAATTCAAAAGCTAGCAGAAGACAAGAAATAGCTAAGATCAGAGCAGAACTGAAGGAGTTAGAGACACAAAAAGCCCTTCAAAATATCAATAAATCCAGGAGCTGTTTTTTCAAAAAGATCAACAAAATAGATAGATCACTAGCCAGATTAATAAAAAAGAAAAGAGAGAAGAATCAAATAGATGCAATAAAAATGATAAAGGGGATATCACCACCGATTCCACAGAAATACAAACTATCATCAGAGATTATTACAAACAACTCTATGCACGTAAACCAGTAAATCTAGAAGAAATGGATAAATTCCTGGACACTTACACCATCCCAAGACTAAACCAGGAAGAAGTTGAATCCCTGAACAGACAAATAATAAGGTCTGAAGTTGAAACAGCAATTAATAGCCTACCAACCAAGAAAAGTCCAGGTCCAGACAGGCTTACAGCTGATTTCTACCAGACATACAAAGAGGGGCTGGTACCACTTCTTCTGAAACTATTCCAAACAATACAAAAAGAGGGAATCCTCCCTAACTCATTTTATGAGAGCAACATCATCCTGATATCAAAACCTGGCAGACACAAGTAAAACAGAAAATTTCAGACCAATATCCATAATGAACATCAATGCAAAAATAGTCAGTAAAATACTGGTAAACTGATTGCAACAGCACATCAAAAAGCTTATGCATCATGATCAAGTTGGCTTCATCACAGGGATGCAAGGCTGGTTCAACATACACAAATCTATAAATGTAATCCATCACAGAAACAGAACCATATACAAAAACCACATGATTATCTCAATAGATGCAGAGAAGGCCTTCGACAAAATTCAACAGTCCTTTATGGCAAAAACTCTTAACAAACTAGTTATTTATAGAATGTATCTCAAAATAATAAGAGCTATTTATGACAAACCCACAGTCAATATTATATTGAACGCGCAAAAACCAGAAGCTTTCCCTTTGAAAACTGGTACTAGACAAGGGTACCCTCTCTTACCATTCCTATTCAACATAGTATTGGAAAGAGAATACAACATAGTATTCTAGCCAGAGAGAACCAAGATAGTATTCTAGCCAGAGAAATCAGGCAAGAAAAAGAAATAAAGGGTATTCAATTAGGAAAAGAGGAAGTCAAATTGTCTCTCTTTGCAAATGATATGACTGTATATTTAGAAGACCCCATTATCTCAGCCCAAAATCTCCTTAAGCTGATAAGCAACTTCAGCAAAGTCTCAGGATACAAAACCGGTGTGCAAAAATCACAAGCATTCTTATACACCAGTAACAGACTGAAAGAGAACCAAATCATTAGTGAACTCCCATTCATAATTGCTACAAAAATAAAATACCTAGGAATACAACAACAAGGGATGTGAAGGACCTCTTCAAGGAGACTCCTCATAGTCATTTTTCATTCACTGAGTGCCCCATGTTCTTTGGGTATAAATTCCTGCTTATGCTCTGTTTGGAGTTGAGCCTAATCTCATTTCCTTATTGTACAATCCCATAGTGGTGGTCCCTAAGCCTATCACAGTAGTCCTCCCTGTACCTAAATAGAGTTTGCCTTGCTATCTTTAATGGGTGTTATGAATTTTTTTTTCTTTAACACTACTCGTATAGCATACATCAAGTTGTAACTACAATGAGATCAATCTGTACAAGTCTCTTGCCCGCTACCACTTCATTTGTTGCAAGTGTCGTGTCACTGCCACATTTTGTAACTAAGAATAGAAAAAAAATGTGCCTGGCAAGAACAATAAACTACAGATTGAGTTAACAGCCCAAGGCTACTCATTATGCCAGGATATATGTACTTAAGCTATGATGGAGGCTGCCATCTTGGATTGACCCCATTAGCCATCTCTGGTCCATCAGCAAGATAGTAGCAGAAGCCATCTTCCTTCTCTAATAAAGATATCATCAACAAAGTACATTGCTCTGCAACCAGCTGTTTAAGGAAATGAAGAGGATAAAAAGAAGGTAAAAACAGATGGGATATATTTTACATTTTCTACTTACATATGAATATGTACATATGATATATTGGGGCACCTCTCTCACATATGTCTTGCTCTCCATCACACACTATGCTAACCATTTGTCACATTCAAATATTAATTTATTCAAAAGTTTTTTTATGTTCTTTCTTTCTTAGATTTATTTCCCTTCTTTAGACCATTTTTACTGAGATATTTGGTTAAAAACATGTTAAATTTTCATAAGACATTTTATGTCTCATGCTGTATGGAAGGTGCTTTGTGTGAAAGATATATTTGTTTGAAACAAAGTTTATAGTGCATAGTTTGCTAACAGTCCTAATTGGCTTCAATTTAGGGGAGATTCTAGATAGTTCAAGGTTTGTGGGTACATGTGTTTTAAAATAATTTAAAATATCTGAGTAAGGAATATATATCGTATTGGAAAATATAGAAAAATACAAAAATTATAATTGAATGTAATTTTATCATCTGGAAATTATACTGTTAATGCTTTTTTCCTCATATACACATATGTATATGTGTGTATATATTTGGGATTATATAATAAATATGGTTTTTGCTGCTTTTTTATTGTTACAGTTTTTCATGTCTTTGATTGTTCATGTATATTCCAATTACATGGAGATTCCCTAATTTATGTAACTATTTTTAATTTTCTTCTCGTTGAATTTTATTTATAATTTTATTTGGCTATAATAGTATAATAGAACGCTATGTAATACAATAATAAATTTATGATACGATTGATTCATATCTTTAGTTTTTTCTGATATATTATGTCCTACAAGTCAAATGCTAGACAAAGATCATAAAGACCTTACAGAACCCTTGGAACATTGCCTGTTGCCTTCCACCAAACAGATTTGTAAAATTTCCATCATAAATGTGTGACAGGGTTTTAATTTAAATAACAAAATGTAATTGCTGAATAGGAGTCAATATTTAAGAATACAAGAATATCTTTATATGGATCCTTTCCTCTTTTTGGCACTGTAGATGTTTTCTTTAAAGTTGACAGCTTTTAATGAGTAGGCAAAAATCAAAATTAAAAGAATTTTCCATGGGCTGCCAAAAATATTTTCCGTTAAAAAAAATCAGAATCATTAAAGATATCTGTTGTTCTTTCGTATTTAACATTTTATATATCATCAAGCTCAACTTTTTTCTCTATTCAAAATTTAATCACTTATTAAGCAACTATTGTATGCCACCTCTGTAATCTCAAATCTGGTTGGGGAGATGAGAAAAGTGCACAATTAACTGTAATACAATGCCATAGATATTAAATAAAATAATAGACAAAATGCAGTAGAAACTTGTGGTAGGGGAATGTTTAACTTTTCTCTGGAGGGTGGAGCCAGGAAAAACTTTACAGAAGAAGTAATTTCTTAAGAATGATTGGTAACTTTAGGAGAGGGAAAAAAGAGCTTTGGAACAGAACAAATCAAAGAGACACAGGGACATGAAATTATACAGCTTGTTTAGACAACAGTGGTAATGAGGTATGGCTGGCACATAGGAGGTTGTGGTGTTAGCCTCAAATTTTCAATTTCCCATTAAGAAGTTTTGACTTATTCTGTAGTCAAAGAGGAGTGATTGAAGAGTTTTGAGCAGGAACATGGGCATGATTTTTTCTGTATTTGGATTCAAATAGGAAGAGACTGGAGACAAGATAACTGGCTATTACTGTTATCCAAGGAAGATGACAACATCTTGAATATTAGTGGTGGAAAGACTACACCTAAGGGGCAGAGTAAAATGTATACCAACTGGTCAATCAATAAATATTAATTTAGCTTGAGCAAGCTATTAGCACTCTGTGCTGAAAATTAAGAGGAAGATAGCAAGTCCTCCCACATGGAACTTCCATTCCTTTGGGAGACTTGGGCTATAAACAAGTAAATACATACATCTGGATATGTATTTCTGTATTTTCCAATATGATGTGTGTTCCTTACTCATCAGTTGCTGTGCAAATATATACATATATATATTTATATATATTTGAATATATACATATATATATTTATATATATTTGAATATATATATTTGAATAGAGAAAAAAGTAGAGCGTGGTGGTGTATAAAATATTAAATATGAAAGAACATTAGATATATATGTATAAAGCAACTGATTTTCTGATTTGCTATATATAGAGCAAATATATAAAGCAACTGATGATGATGAGCATTATGGAGGAAATGATCAGGTGCCGCAAAAGAGAATAAGGGGAAGGGAGTCTTTCTAGTTAGGATGGCATCCAAGCTACCACATGAAGGATGAGAGAAGCCAGCCACGTTAAGAGCCAGAGCCCGCATGAGAAGACTGCAGTGAGGCACTTTCTGAGGTATAATAGATAACTCATAGGAAAGGTTGTATAGTAGATGGGGCAATCATATTGCCTTTAGAGTCAGATGCCTTGAATACAAATTCAGGCCCTGCTGTTTACCCTTATAAGCCTCAGCTTCCTCTATTAAATGAGAATAATGCACACATTACAAGGTTACCGTAAAGATTATAAAAGAATGTTATGTAAAATTTAGCACATAGATTCTAGATAGTAACAACTAAATGGAAAGTAGTTGCTATTATCATCGTCATCATCATCATCAAGAAGAATAGGGAGAAATGGGGCACTTCAAATTTCTGTCTTAGGTGACTGGGGAGTGCAATAGGCAGCCCAAAATAGGAACACGTTGGGGTGTTCAGATAGTGAATCTGCTTTGAAGAACCTATTGGAAATCCAGCTGGAATTTGATCTAGAGGTCAGGAAAGAAATCAGCATAGAAAATATATGAGGGTCACTGGCTTTTCTTAAAGAAGGTATACAGAGATTAAGATGAGAAAATGGGGAACTCAGCACTCCATGAGGGTAATTGTCTCTTTTTTAGAAAGTTCTGATTATTTGAAAAAATTTACTTTCAATGATTTGAAATCTACTTATAATTTATATTCACTGGTCCTCGTCAACCTTTCTGGAAGTATGCAGAATAAGAACAGTCATTCTTCCAAATTAGAGCCTTCATAGTATGTAAAAAATGGTTTGACTCCTCAGTCTTTATCTGAGAAAAAATAATCTCAGATATTTCAGTCTTTCTACATATATGGGGATCTTTATTTATCATTATTATATCTCATAATTATAATTGTTTTTTGGATGTAATTTAATTTGTTCTTGCCCAGAACTAAACCCAATATTCCAAATGTGATTTGATCACCATGATAGTTTCAACCTATTGTTTTCATCTGTCAGGTCCTTTACAGTCTTAATTCTATCATCTAACATATTAGTGATTACTGCCAACTTTGTCTCATATACCAATTTGATGAATATGATTTCTGAATTTTTATCCAAGTCATTGATAAAGGTGTTTAATGACTAAGCTAATGTAAATTAAACTGTCCCTGCTGTTGACTAGTGGGTGGACATGAAACCTTGGCTTCATTGGCAAAGGGCAAGTGGTGCTTGAAAGTTTTGACTTGAATGGGTTGAGTGAGATGGAGCATGAATAGCAAGAAGGGCAAGTTGTGCTCAGAAGTTTTGTCTGGAATGAGTTGAGTGAGAGGGAGCATGAATAGGAAAAAGGAGATGGACTAGAAATTATTTGACATAGAGGATGGGAGCTATAAAATCTTGGGATGTCTTTGGTGGGAGTTATTTGGGGCTACTAGAGGTACAGATGGGGAAGAAGTTACAGAGACAGAATCTGGAAGTGTTGTAGGATGACTAGGCAAGTGGCCAAGAGGGCTCAGTCATAATGATTCCGAAAAAAACTAGTAATAGGAATTCCATATCTTGCAGACAAAGCAATAGAAATGCAGCAGCTGGAAACAGATGTTAATTTTGCAGAGATTTGTGTACTGGACTCAGCTAATCGGTCTAAGTATGGAACAACTTAGGAGGATGATATGGTTTGGCTCTGTGTCCCCACCCAAATCTCATCTTGAATTGTACTCCCATAATTCCCACATGTTGTAAGAGGGACTCCTTGAATCATGGGGACAGTTTCCTCCATACTGTTCTCATGATAGTGAATAAGTGAATAAGTCTCATGAGATTTGGTGGTTTTTTAAAGAGGAATTCTCCTGCACAAGCTTGCTCTCTGTTTGCCTGCTGCCATCCATGTAAGAGGTGACTTGTTCCCCCTTGCCTTCCGCCATGACTGTGAGGTTCCCTCAGCCACATGGAACTGTAAGTCCAATGAAATCTTTTTCTTTTGTAACTTCCCCAGTTTAGGGTATGTCTTTATTAGCAGTGTGAAAATGGACTAATACAGAGGAGGATCATAAAGCAAAGATAGAGATGTAGGAGCTCTGTCTACTTTACCATAATTGGGCTGGGGTTCTGTTGGGATCCCTGTTAGATAAGGCAACTGATAAGGACTAGGGAGGAGAGGTAAATGTGGAAGTTGAATCCTGAGAAATAAGCCAGTAGAAGAAAGAAAGCAGAAGAGTTGCAGCTTTGAGGTGAAGAGTGAATATGTATATAGAGTCATTATTCTTGAAGGCATTATGTATTATGTGGGATAGGCCATGCAGAGGCCAAGGTCACAAGGGAGTCAAGAATGGATCAATATATCACTGAGTGGATAACCTATTTTATATCCCAGAAAATTGAGGAACTGAGACTGCTAGTGTAATTTTTATCTTCATGTACATTAGTGTTCAGGAACTAGATAAGTCAAAAATCAGGCCAGAGTCTGAGAAGGATAATAGGAGTGGGCATTAGTGACTCACCTTGGGGAAGGCAGACAAAATGAAGTGGTTTTAGCCACAATATTTGTGTGTGTGTATATATTATTTCATCTTTTTTTTTTTTTTTTTTGAGATGGAATCTCACTTTGTCACCCAGGCTGGAGTGCAGTGGCACAATCTCAGCTCACTGCAACCCAACCTCCACCTCCCGGGTTCAAGCAATTCTCCTGCCTCAGCCTCTCGAGTAGCTGGAATTACAGGTGTGTACCACCATGCTCAGCTAATTTTTGTATTTTAAGTAGAGACAGGGTTTCACCATGTTGGACCAGGCTGGTCTCAAATTCCTGACCTCAAGTATCCACCTTAGCCTCCCAAAGTGCTGGGATTACAGGCGTGACCCACTGTGCCCAGCCTATATTTTCCATCTTTAGTAAAAGATTTTTAAGGTCAGAGATCATATGAGCAAGACTACATGAACCATAGCATCCTTTAATATGCTTTTAAAATACAAGGAATACTTAGTAAAATAAATATTTGTTACATAAGTATAAAAGATTATCTTGAGATACTCAAGAGTATTCCTAATTTTCATGTCTATAACTTCTTGATGATGATGCTGGTGATGGTAATTATAATATTAACATTACTCTGGGCACTATGTCAGATACTCTGATAAGTGCTGAAACTCATTTAATTTTTCACAGAAACTTTCTGAGGACATGTTCTTATTTTTTCTCTCTTTTTTCAGATGAGTAAATTGGCCATTATTGGAGTAATTAAGTAATCTGACCAGAGTCACAAAAACAGAAAATTAATGAATCAGGGATTTGAACCCAGTCAGTACAGTTTCAGAGACAAGAAACACTACATTATATTGCTCCTTTGTTTTATGACAAATAGTGATTTATTTTTAGTCTATGTCACTTTCATCACCAGTTACCTTTCTTTTAAAGGGCGCAAAGAAAACAAAGACATTTTTACTGGATTCAAAAACATGATTAGAAAACAGCTAAGTTAGGATGAGGATTCTGAGCAAGTGGCTAGGCTTGCTCACTAAGTCATTCTTCCTACGTATCAGTTTCAGAATGAACGTGAGCAAACATTTTATTATTTATTTATTTTGAGACAGGGTCCCATTCTGTCACCCAGGCTAGAGTGCTGAGGCGTGATCTTGGCTCACTGTAGACTCGACTTTCCAAGCTCAGGTGATCCTCTCACCTCAGCCTCCTGAGTAGCTGGGACCACAGACATGTGCCATCATGCCCAGCTAATTTTTGGTATTTTTGGTAGAGATGGGTTTCGCCATGTTGACCAGGCTGTTCTCGAATTTCTGCACTCAAGCAATCTGCCCGCCTTGGCCTCCCAAAGTGCTGGGATTACAGGCTTCAGCCACTGCACCCGGCCATGGGCAAACATTTTAAAATAAGAACTTCCTGAACCTTCATGATACATCCTAAATAGTCAAAAATCAGTCTGTAAATACCAAGGAATTAGTGTCTCCATTTTGGGGGAAGGGGAAGAAATTTAAGTTACAATGACTTTTGCCTTAAAAATGGTTTCCTAGTCTTCATGTTTAAATTAAGGTTTGGGCTGCTGAGGCAAAATCATCAGTGCTTCCCATGGCATCAGACTTGGACAGGACACATGACCAGCTAAAAATATTCTATTTGATTGTATTAATAGAGTTCAAGAAACATTCAATATGTACTTGAAGATTTAGTGTTCAAATGGATCTATTGACCTATTTAAATGAGTTAACCCACAAAAGAATAGAAGCAATTTTGTAAAGATAAATCAGAGAAACCAGGAACTTCTATGAATATAGGTAATTCCATTTTTTCTACATAAATAATTAAATGTATACATACCTTATAAATGTCAGTACTTAAATTAGAAAGAATTTTCCATGATCTTTTCAGATGGATATCATATTTAGGTGAACAAAAGAAGAAGCAGGCGATGATCCAGTGTTCTTTTTTTTTCAAAAACTCTGGTGAACTGAAGAGAATATGGTATTCAAAATGCACATCTAAAAGCTTCTAGGTGGAATTTAAATAACTTCATTATTTTTACCTTTTTCTTCCAACCACCCCAAATATTCTGACTCTACGTGGACCAATCACTTGACCGATTTTCTATATAATTAAAATCATGTGCCTTCAAAACTATTTGTAGGGGGAATGCTTCTGAGACTCCTGGCTTTATCTTTCTATACTTGTGTAACTTAAAAATGACCAGGCAGAAGTTTTTTTCTTTTCTTTAAATTGCTTTGCCAAGTTTCAGCTTTGAGCACATTTTTATGACTGATTTATTAAACCCGGAAACTAGAAGTTTATAATGGAAATTCTCATAAAGCTTTAACTCTAGCCTTGCTAGCAGGTACTCTGAAGAATGGGGCACTGATGGGCCCTCTGTTGCAGCATTTCTAAAACACAACCTGAGGATTTGGTCATGTGTTCATTTATTTATAGGTGAATAATCTTCAACCATTCTCGCAGAAATTCTTGTTCTGTTGACAAAAAGGAAGCATGCAGTAGTTTGGCTATGAATCATACCTTCTGCTGTCATGATTAATTTTAAGGATGCATTCAAAGAAGTTTCCTCCATAACACTGAACTATGGGAAAAGAAAAAAAAATGTGTTCATCGCTTAGGCTGACTGAGGAGATTTATTGCAAATAAAATTATTCCAAATTGACTAGGGAGATTTATTGGAAATGAAATTATTGGAAATCCCTGTTCCTAGGCCAGGCACGATGGCTCATGCCTAAAATCCCAGCAATTTAGGAGGCGAGACAGGCAGTTTATGAGGTCAGGAGTTCGAGAACAGCCTGTCTAATATGGTGAAACCCTGTCTCTACTACAAAAAAATTTTTTTAATTAGCCAGGGATGGTGGTGCATACCTGTAGTCCTAGCTACTTGGGAGGCTGATGCAAGAGAATCACTTGAAGCTGGGAGGTGGAGGTTGCAGTGAGCCGAGATTGTGCCACTGCACTCCAACCTGGATGACAGAGTGAGACTCCGTCTCAAAAAAAAAAAAAATCCCTGTTCCTTTTTAAGATACTTAGAAATTATACCTAAGTGGAACATTTTTGCTTTAGTTTCAGAAATACAAACTTCTGGCATTGCTCATCATTTGAATTTTTCCCTGCAGGCTTTGGCTTTATTAGCAGCTTAAGAGTATATTTAGTACTGTCATATGTGAAATCTCTTCACTCTGTTAAACTAATATGGGATAAAATGTCTTTTTTTACAGTGTTACTCATTCATTATATAAAAATGAAAGCAACTACTTCAGTGTGGATTCAGAGCCACTAACTATTTTTATGACAAAAGAGAGGTGACAATACATATCCCGTAGGCACATGAGAGTATTAGATGAGTCATTAGTATAATTGATATCCATAGAAAGAGTGTTTTATCCAACATGATTAAAATGTGCAATACATTATGTAGGTTCCAGTGTTCCAGCTGCTGTGTGGTAATCTTTCCTTTGATAGATATCTAGTGAAAAATAAAATTATCCTCGTTAAAGGGATAATCTTCTACTACTTAAGGCTGTGAGACTGTGAGACAGTTGCATGCCACGTGCTTTATCCATTTACATGTGATGTTCGTCTGTGTGTTGTGCTTTGTTGTGGGTTCCACAAAAACAGAAAGACAAGTAGAAAAGGCCTCCAAAATGGAACTTTTCTCCTGGCAGACCAGGGAAACCCTGGGTTATAATTCTGTGTCTACGTCTTAAATTTTCCTGGTTGGGTCCAGGTTTAAATGCTAACAGTGGTGTCCCAGGTGTGCACATGCACACACACACACACACACACACACACAATTACTGAGCCTAACATTTTAAATCAGCTTCAAGTTGAGAGAAACTTCTTAAAGGCAAATGACTCAAGTAATTGTTTTAAAAGAGTGTTTCTACACACAATAAATGCATCTTCCATTCATTGATCGATTCATTTTACAATGAATTTATCAATCACCTATTATGTACTAAGTACTCAGGTGCTGGGGCACAGAGAGCCACAAGTTGGAGGATTTCGTGAAAGAAAAACAAGAGGTCGGAGGGCAAACCTCATTTTCCCTGGTCGGTACTCAGAAGCAGGCGCTATTGAACCGTATAACTGGAACAAAAGATAACGCTGTGTCTACATAATATTCATTTCAAAGAAATGAAAGTGAGGTATGCATACTACTGACCCAACACCTCCAATGGTGACTTATTTTTTTCCTTTTGCCTATGTATGTGATAATAGTAATGCTAAAAGCTGAGAGAAAGGTCACATGCTGGGGATAATGCAAAATATCCAGGAAAGTAAAGTTAGCGACAAATGAAGAAATATGTCTAATTCTTAATTAAGTGGCGTATCTGTTAGGGCAAAGAGGTCTGTTGGAAGCTTCCTTGGTGATCAAGGGTTCTATTTTCTTTTCTACTGACCCACAGTATTGTTGAGAAGATTAAAATAATACATGTGAAACTGCTTTTTAAAGAAAACATAATGTGTTTCATAGATGTGACATCAAACTTTTGTTGACTATCTTCTGTACATTGCAGGCATTAGCTATAAATAAAGGATAGCACCTTGCTGCCCATCTAAGTTACAAATGCACCTTACGTGGAATGAGGTATCAGTTGCTTTAAAAAATCCTGAATATTAATGGCAATCATTAAAAAATCAGGAGACAACAGATGCTGGAGAGGAAGTGGAGAAATAATAACACTTTTACACTGTTGGTGGGAGTGTAAATTAGTTCAACCATTGTGGAAGACAGTGTGGCGATTCCTCAAGGATCTAGACATAGAAATACCATCTTACCCAGCAGTCCCATTAGTGGGCATATACCCAAAGGATTATAAATTCTTCTATTATAAAGACACATGAACATGTATGTTTATTGCAGCACTGTTCACAATAGCAAAGACTTGGAACCAACCCAAATGCCCATCAGTGATAGACTGAATAAGGAAAATGTGGCAAATATACACCATGGAATACTATGCAGCCATAAAAAGGATGAGTCCATGTTCTTTTAGGGACATGGATGAAACTGGAAACCATCATTCTCGGCAGACTGACACAAGAACAGAAAACCAAATACTGCATGTTCTCACTCATAAGTGGGTATTGAACAATGAATACATGGACACAGGAAGGGAAACATCACACACTGGGGTCTGGGGGGTGGGGTGCTAGGGAGGAATAGCAGGGGGTATGGGGTTGGGGAGGGATAGCATTAGGAGAAATACCTAATGTAGATGATGGGGTGATGGGTGCAGCAAACCACCATGGTACGTGTATACCTATGTAACAAACCTGTACGATCTGTACATGTACCCCAGAATTTAAAGTATAATGAAAAAAAATCCTGAATATCAACAAATGTTGAAATGATGACTATCTAAAAATTATGTAATTAAATGAGTTGCTCAGCTATTTCATAGTCATATCTGTCTTTCATAGTACAGGAAACATGACAGGAAGGTATCATGGTTTGAGAATTATTCATTCGGACAGTGATAATAAGGCACTATTAGATTCACTACATATATAGATAGAAACTTTATAGGATGAAATAACGATGGACCAAAATGCATACTAGGGAGGCTGACTTATCTTTACCTGCTCCTCATTTGTTTGAAAGTGACTGGATGTTGCCATTTGTGAATAATCAACCAAATGTTGTGATATCTTTTCTTGCTTCTCAAGATGGTCAGATTCCATTACATCGTTAGCTAACATTGTTAACTAACTACCTTCACCAATACGTTATTCTTCTCACAATGCTAGAATAGTTTGCTGGTTCAACCCCCAGACCCACCCCAGCATTATCTCTTCTTAACTTTCCTTCTAATAGCCTCTGTGTCATTTGCAGTCCTGGAATAGAGTGACTTTGTCTTCCCTACCAGTATTCTAAAAAGTAGCTTTACCCACCTATTATTTCTTTGCCATTGTCCGCTGTAATTTCATGTTATTGCTGTGGTATGCTGTTCCACATGATGTCTTCTTGTACCTTGAAATGGTGAGATTTCCTGGGAAAAGATTTTAGAATTCTGTGTGGCCTCCTGATTACAAAGATTCAGATATGCCTGCAGTCTTATAAAAGTTACAGTAATGAGATTGTGATTCTAATACTACATAAATATTGTTATTATTGACATGAGTAATAATGATAGATGGGAATAATAATAAAGACTTGGCATGGCCTTTTCCTCCGAGTTTTCAGTGTTTCCACTGGTACAATTGGTGATATCGTTCAGTATACTAAGAAGATACGTGATCGTGCAGGAGCCATTATCAGCCGCTGTTAAAGCCTTTTCAAATCCCGTGCTTATTGTGTATGTTATGAATAACGGAGCACAAAAATTATGCATGCAGGGCCAAATTCTCATCTTGCTCAGGACCCCCATGGACCTCTCTTTGAAGTCAATAGGAGCTCAGCAGGGGGTGGAACAAGATGAGAATTTGGAAAAGGAACTTAAAGGAAAAAGGGATAATTTTTCCCGACCATATCATCATTTGGTGCGCATTAAATGCTCACACAGTGCCTAACCCCAATTCCTTTTTACTTCAGTCTCAATAAAATTGCATGACAGATTTTTTTTTCTGCATCTCTGTATGTATATACTGTAGGTCATTTTCAATGGGAAGAGAATTGGATAACTTCAATTACTCTCCTGTAAGCTGTTATTATTGAACTGAGCCTGAAGTGCTTTATTTTCAATAAAGAAATATTCATAGAATACAACTTTCATGCAAATTCAAGTGATATAGGTTTTCATAGATTTTCCAGAAAGGACATTTTTCACTGGCCCAAATAATTAACCACTCGTCTTTGTGCCCTTGTTTTCATTAAACTAATTTTTGAAATTATTCTGTCCACTGTGGGATGGCTACACAAATGTGTGCTCTCCCAGGAAAACACTGCTTGAAATCAACAATGCAGTTTTTGTTTCTGCATTCTAATATACACCCCCCTCTTAGGATTTGAATTGTTTTGTACACACAATGGTAAATGAATGTCCAGAGGGGAACTTTGAAAAACAATCTGCCTATGAGCTAGAGGCCACACCTTCCGCATTCAAGGGAATGCCCACGCTTTGTCAAATTGGCACACGCCTTCTGAATAGGGCCTGCCCTGAGAAACTTGGCTTTCAAGATAAAGCTCACTTAGATCGCTGCACCATTTTCTTTCATGAGGAAGCCAAACTCCATCAGAATTTTACACCTGGATGTGTGTTGATGAAATATCTTGTAACTTAAGACCATTAATATTCATGGGACATCTAACATAATTCATGATGGTCTATGATATATGATAGTAAACAGTATCATTTACGCTGAACCTTAAAAATATTGACAAAGACAAGTTCCTAAACACTGATGAAACCTTGTATTTTGTGTTATGATTTCTTGGTTTTATACTTGGTGTGGTTTTTCAATTAACTGCTCTATATGCAAGGCAATTATTCATTTATTATAGTCAGCTTAGATACGGTAAAGATTAGAGGAGTAAAACAAATCATTGTGGTGACACTGGCTAGTGATACATTGTTATTATTCTGATATTTATTTATTTATTTGGCTCTTGCATGGCAGGATTTATAGCACCTACTTTTGAATTCTAAGTCTTATTCCTTTCTGGTCTCTATTTTTATGGTTTTAACTAAGCAAAAACAGTTACAAGATTTGAACTGGGGTTACCTATATGATTTATCAAATGATAGGCACATGTATAGAAATATTAATTTATATACACACAAAAACATTTTTAAAATTATTTTTTTGGTCAGTGACAAGATTTTCTCAGTTATATAAAATAAGTATCTGGTCTTTTTAAAGTGTGAAGATTCCCAGAAGTGTTGAAGACAGAACTGAATTTATGTACTACATAAACTAGGCATCAATATAGGAAGAATCTTATAAGAAATAGCATGCAATTTTGAATGCAAGTAAACCAAGGTAACTACACATATTAGATATTTGGAAGTTAATGACATAGAGCACAATGCTTTCCGTCAACCTTGCAGTGTAGTTTTCCAAGTGTACTGCAACTACATACCCGATAATGTGTCATTTTGCTTCTAAAGGGGTTTTACATGCTTTTAAGAGTGCCTCAGATTTTGGCAAAGTTTATTTTATGCATTATGCATAAAAGTTGTCATCAGGATTTAACAAAGCATTTTGCACAGAAAGATTAGAAATAAAATCTCTGCACACCAAAATGATTTGGATGGTTTTGCTAGAAGGTGTGAACTTCAAAAAATTAGCATGGATCTTACCCCTTTCCCAAATTTCAAAGAGATGAAAATCTCCATAGTGAAGAGAATTATAATATACAGTAGTGTAGCAGAAACTCACCAATTGTATTTTTTCCCTTTCCAGCTAGTAAGCTCTTGTTTATTAATTATAACATTAGCAATTTGGAATCCACCTAAACTACAATTAGTAGACAAGAAATTGTCAGGTTCAATAACATATGTGAAGTATTCCTGTTTGAGACATGGGTATTAAAACGGGCACACTAGTCTATATATTTGGATTTTAAGACATAGGTTGCTCAGCAAACTAAGAGCAACTATGGGTAAAGAGAAGAAATTGATGGGGTAAGCTGACAGAAAGGAGAAACTGTTGGATGTTAAGCTTAAAATGACTATTTTATATTGTTTCCTCTATTTTAAGACTTTTAAAAGCTAGACACGTGCTAGTTCCATCTATGTTTATAAGAAAGCATGAATTTCCATGAGAGTGAGCAGGACGCTGAAGAGCTGCTTATGAAACTAGACTTATAAGAGATCATTCCTGGAGATTTCTGGTTTTAAAGGCATATAGAGAAGGAGTAAATTTAAAAAAAAAAAAAAAAAAGGAATGGATTAATTGTGTCTTAAACCTTGAGCCTTGAGTAGTGTTTTCTGCAGTTAAATTGAGTGTCCTGACTTCCAGCCTATTTCCCTACACATCCAGGGTTGTGTCCAGTTGTGGATTTTCCCTTTATATGTGTGTCTTTCTAAGAATGGTTATTCCACCAGTGGCATTGAGGCAATTTCTGGCAGCTGCTGATATGTCAGCTTTATTAATTGATAGCTTCACACGATGAGTAGATTTAAGTCTCTGCTTTTTTGTTGCTATTTTTGGAGGTGACATTATTGCTGAATTTAGGGTGCAGCCCTTGGAAATCTGCTTTTTTTTTTTTTTTGTAACCGCACAGCAGCAATCTGCTTTTTTGTTTTGTTTTTGGTAACCACACAGCAGCACTCCTTGGGGTATCCTTGCAAATAGCATTTGGATGAGTAGACCGTTAGTTATACCCACAGAAACACGGGGATCTTGGTCTTTCCCAGTCACTGGTGTATCTTATGAGTGTTGTTTCAGGTAGCAATTAGTATTTTGTTAGTACTGTCACTGCACATTTTTTTTTTAACTGCACAATTTTCTGTGGCTTTTACAGCACTGAGAAGGTTTTTAAAAATACACATATAACTTGCTCTTTTATTTTTAATTCTTTACTTTCAGAAAAGTTAATTGGAACTGATTGGTTTTATTTGCTGACTTACCAAGTACTACAAAGCAGGAAACCAATAAAGCAAGATTAGCTTTCCACTGTCTGCTTCAGTTTTCTTAAACTCTGTTCCTCTCAGCTTGTCTTTTATCCACAAACCATTTTTTTAAAAAGAACACCAGTATCTGGATAAGAGTGAAAAAATTGAATTGAAGGATAATAATCATAATAATAATGCTTTATACTTGCATAGATCTTCAACATTTTTTTCAAATATATTCATTTTTACTGTAATTGGATTCCCATAACAGCCCTTTAAATAGGAAGAAAAAAAAATCATGTATTAAATATCTTCTGTACAATGCCTTTACCACATTATCTCATTTAATCCTTGCTATAGTCCTGTTGAGATGGAAATTATTTCCCTGAATTTCAGGAGGAAATATCAGTTCAAACATAGTATGATGTGTCAAGGCTTCTACAGTGAGCAAGCAGAGGATCCAAGGTTTGAACTCTGTTCTGTGTGGCTCCCAAACTTAGTTCTGTCAACTTTGCAGATTATCTCCATTTTTTGGTTGTAAAAATTCGAGATGCGGATAAGTGATTTCTTGTAATTATACAGCTGAGTTAATGCTACTGACCAAACTTGGACATATAGTGTATATACATATTTGTTTCTTAGACCTGCATACTTTCCATTACTTCTACCTTCCTCAGACAAGCTTATCAAAAGTTGATGATGCTTTCCCATCTGGATTGATCCCTCAGTTCCTCAGTCTATACAGCACCCTCCTTCCTACCCTACATTGCTTGTGGGCCCTTTAACAGATGACTGTAGAGATAGTGAAAGAGAGACAGAATCAGCAGAGGATAAGGTGAGAATCAGCCTAGATTATGCTTGTCTTTGCCTCTGTGGGTTTAGGGATTGCATTATTGCAGGGTAGGTTTTATGTTCAATCCCTATTTGAGTCAATGTTGCATTGCAGCGTAGCATAGCTAATATTTTTTGTGAGTGCTACCTCTAAAAATCAAGTCAATACAATTAAACTTTAAGCCAGTGATTTTAATGTGAATATCTTAATACTTGGCGCCAGAGTTGATATTTTAAATCTGATATATTGGAAAGAATAAATATTTTAGGGGAGCACTAATGGGAAAAGAGTTGAAGTCAGGTAAACCTGATTTGGATAATAATCAGCCAGTCAATTAGTTCATGCCACAGAGACTGGTACAGGACTATATTGTGTCTCTCACAGGCCTCAGAAACATCACTGGCCACTGCGTTATACCTGATAGTATTCAAAGCTCTGTCACACACATTATCTCATGCTTGAAGTGTAAGGATGACAGAACACTTGACTCCTGGTATGCTTTTTTCCTTTGCTTTCTTCCATGTGGATGAGACTGAGTTCTAGTACCAACTTTTAAGGATTCCTTGCTTTCTGGTGTTGACACCAACTGGAAAAAAACTTCCCCAAGAGGCCCATTTACTAGAGAGATATCTTTTTCCCATCCCACTTATCTCAAAGGTGTCCATAGTGTCTGGCTCCTTCAGTTAGTTATTTAATTATATTCTAGTCAGATCTGTGTACTCACCATCCAATATATTTTGGTTATTTAATATGTGTTAAATCCTTTAGATGCGCTATCTCACTTAACACTCATAATAATAAGAGAAGTAATTTTATTATGCCCATTATATGCATAAAGAAACTTAGGTTTAAATAGGTTAAGCAACTTGCCAAAAAACACACAACTAGTTAGTGCCAGAATCAGAAGTCAGGTCTCCCTGACTCCAGACCTTAATCTCTAAACCAGACAGAGCACATTTCTCCTTATGCTCCTTAGTCTTTGCCCAATTTCATGTCTATGAACATGTTTCATGTGCTTTAAGACCCAGGTCAAATGAAACCTTTACAAGAGCAGAGGAAGCAATAGAGATAAAAAAGAGAAAGTGATTAGAGTAAATATGGAGAACAGACAGAAAATGTCAACGCATTTATCTGAATAGCATTTTAAAGTTGTCTCACAGGTATCTGTGTTCTTTGAAATTGGTAAACTCTTTGAGGGACCCCAGTTTCTAATATATTGCTCTATATATTTTGATGCCCAATACACAGAGAATCAGCTCTTTTACAGCATATACAAGAATCCATTTTCCCAGGGACAGGCAACACAGTAGTCTAGAATGTCAAGATACAGGTGGACATGGAGAAGGAGTTTCTTGGAGTGAAGCTAAGATTTACATCACAGGAATCCTAGGTGTCAGTGGGAGAACGTATGCCAGGAAGAACCAGAGCTGGGGACTGAGTATTGTGAGGGCTTGGGGGTTAGGTGAGATATGATAGGCAGAGCAAACTTGATTGGATATCAGAGGGGTCTTCAAAGTTAGAAGGTAAGTACTAGAGGTTAGGTAGATGATAAATTCGGTACAACCACAATTATTTTTGGTGTCCTTGAATTTTTAAATATTTGAAAGATATTGTCATATGAAAAATGTGGAACTGTTGGTAGCAAAAAGAACACTAGACCTAGTTTCTAATCTCAGCTAGGGTACTGTTAGCTTATCACTAAATATTTCTGTATCCCATTTCCCATATCTGTACAATATGAATATTAAAAGACTATCCTGGCTTATTTTACAGAATTATTTTGAAACTCAAGTATAAATGAGTACATAAGGGATTTGAAATTTGAAAATTCATTTTATGGTTTTTTGAAGTTTTTTGTTTTGTTTTTTTTTAACAGTTACAAGGAATTGCTGTTTCTATTAATAAAGAATAGGCTGATACCTTGCCTTCGAGTAGCTTTATGCTGAGTTGTAGCACTATGGCACCCACCCATTTAAGAAGGTAACCAATAGCACAAGGCACTATTTTCCAAATGAATGCAGGTGAGACCAGAGGGCTACTATAGGAATTCAGAGGGAAGAGCAAGATTAGCAATTGTCAAAGAATCTTCAGAATGGAACGTGAGACTGGAACTAGGTTGAGGAGTGAATTACAACTATAAAGCTAGAAAGGAGTAATGATGGGCCCTAAGATGCAAGGATGTTTGCAGGACAGATGTAGACCAGATTGTTTCAAGTAAAGGGTCTGTATCAGAGCTGCAGGAAGGGAAGTAGTCTTGGGAGGCCTGGGGTGTCGGGTGCCATATCTGTGATAAAGTACTGATGTACTAGGGATATATGTTCTCTTCCATGAGCACAATCTAGAGGCTTCAGCATGGGTCCCTAAAGAAACTTAATTTATTTTCTTCTCCTTTTTTATATTCTCTTGAAATTTTTTTCAAAAGAAAATTAGTACTATTTATTTTCTAAAGCTAAAAGCTTAAGTTCTATCAACACGGTATTTGGTGCAAAGGAAAAGATGGTATGAATATTTGATATGGGGCCAAAAGGAGGTCTTGCAGATTAAATATTGTGGAGGGCTTAAAGTCTTCTGAAAACTAATTTTTTGAGGACCTTATTAAATTGTGGTAAGAGTCCTCATTGTTCTTATTCTGTTGTGAGTCTTGAGTTGCAATTTTGCAAAGCACTGGGCAGAGCAATTTCACAAATAATAATCATTGACTCAAGCTTTTTAATGGTAAAAAGATGACTTGATTCTCTGAGGAAGTGAACAGGCAACATTTTCTCATTGCTGTTAATTATAATTTAAGACAGACTCAATTTTGTATTAGTCACAGATGTTTCATTTCTCAGTTCATATATAATGCGGTACATGGAATAACTCCAAAGAGATTTTAGAAGTGTTTGCAGTCTTGTCCATCTCTTTACCACTTGGTGTGGTCTTTTCCAAAAATCATGACATTTGGAAAGAAACTTAGAGAAGTTTTGAAGACATTTTCAAGACATTTTGCTTTCAATGATCTCTAAAAATATTCCTATTGAAAGTGAAAATTGGGAACATGCTCTGAAAAACAAAATCAAAATGCATCTTGTGTCTTTAGAAAGCCTGGTTTTGGGAGTGGCTGGGCTGTGTTCCAGTTGTTGGGGGAAGGGGTGCAAATTATGATCTCTGAATTGATCTTAATCATAGAAACCTTTAAGAAGCTCCAATGTTCCTATTGCTATTAAGCAAAAATGTATTCCAAATAATTAGACCAAGCATCTATTTCCCAAATTACTCCACTGTGGATTGTTGTAATCAGGGAGAACTTATCAGTAGTATAAATCACTCGTGAAATTGTGAAAGGTTTGGGAATGCTCCAAGGCATGGCAGGTTTGGAATGCAAACCCCTGATGAGGCTGGAAAACTTGAGTTGTGTCTGAAGATTGTTAAGAATTAAAACTTATCTTCCCAGCCTCTGGTAACCATCCTTCCACTCTCTATCTTCCTGAGTTCAATTGTTTTAATTTTTAGCTCCCACAAATAAGTGAGAACATGTGAAGTTTTTTTTTTTCTGTGCCTGCCTTATTTCACTTAACACAATGGATTGTTTTGTAACACAAAAGATAAATGTTTGAGGGTATAGACATCCCATTTACCCTGATGTGATTATTATACATTACATCTGTATCAAAATATCTCATGTAATCCATAAATATATATACCTACTATGTACTCTCCAAAATTAAAAATTAAAAAAACAAACAAACTTATCTTTATGTCAAATGAACTACAAAGAAAATTCAAAGGACAGTAATACCTATGTTTTCCATTATAGTAGAAGAATGCTATTTGGAAAATAAAATACAATCACCATCAGCACATGATGGGGAATTTTTCTTGGAATATATTGATAAAAGAGTTACATGTTATATGTCAAATCTTTCCCCAAAAGAAGATGCCATATTGAAAGAGTATCTAAAACATAATCAAATCGTTTAATTTTAAAATGAGCATATATAAAACTTTTTTGGTAAGAACAGTAAAATCACAGTGCCTTGCAAACATGTGATGAATTCATATGGGCATACACGAAGAGTTCCTTAAATATTGTTCTTCTTCACTTTTCATCTTTATTCTATGCATTAACTTTTCCTAAAAAGAAGGCATGTTAATTTACATATTCAAAATTTGTGTATTATATAATTCACATTATTCTTTAAAATGATTTATCCCCAAATCTCTTAATTATCTCAAAAATGATTTAAGATATTCAGAATCAGTGAAGTTTAGGCAGTTCATCTTTAGAATAAAATTCTTGCACAATTTCTCCATAGTCTTTTGAGTATTTCTTTATAAAGCTTGAAATGAAGTGGTGGGACCCATCTGAGTAGATTTTTCAGTAATGAATTTCCTTATCTAAAGTTCTGAATTACAGTTGGAACTCTTATTACTATCTGATACTATTGGAGAAAGAGCTTGTTACAGGAGAAACAGGGAAAGAAGAGAGGAGAAGGAAAAAATTATGTTTTCTCGAAAATTAAAAAGTGTAGAAATAATTAACTGGGGGCTGATCACAATTGTTTATCAGGTGTGTACCTCTAGCACAGAAATAATGCTTTCTTTCCACTTGAGAATGGCATATTGGTATTGTTTATTGTCCTGTTTTCTCATCAGTGAACATCATGTCGTTCATGGCTGGGTGTTGCAAGGTCCAAATGTCTTTCTTTGAGGTGCTTTTACTTCATTTCAGGGGTAAGAAGTACTTTATAATTTTGTTCTTTGTTCCTCAGAATATAAAGTAAAGATAGTAATACTGACTTCTTTACAGGGATAAGTAAGCTTATATTAGTGAATTGTTCAGAGGAGAATAAACTTTAATGCAAGATTATCAGTGGAGCCAGTGAGTAGAGGGGACTTTGAGATTCTGGAGTGAGGGCTTCATTACTATGCGAATGAGAATGACAGAGCAATTACATCATTTATCTTACTTTCAAAAGAAATAAACTTCCAACTCATTGTAGCTCCTGGTTAAGAAGATATTTGAGACACCTAAAATTCCAAGGTAACAACTCAAGTTTAAAGACATTTACAGTTCAAAGTCCAAGAAAAGTTGACGACTACTAAATTCAAGTCATTAATGTGGTTTGGCAGGGTGCTAAACTTTTGTGTTAACTTACGCTCCATGGCTCCATGGATAACCATTGAGTATTTGGTAATTTGGTGTAGAATGTTTTATTTAGAGCTTCTGAAAGACATTGATTCTGAGTACTGTGTGGAATCCTGTTGTTTAAGGAGCCCCAGTACAAGATAGAGTGTGGTCAACCATCTCTAAAGTGGGGCGGTGCACATGTTCTTCAATCTCAGGAAGGCTGTCAGAAGTTTTCTAGGAACCACTTTATAGCCGTTCTCATTTCTGGCCAGATCCAGGGCTCAGGTTCTCAGCTGAAGTACAATGGTTTGAAGGTATAGCTACCATCAGCATTTAATTTTGAACAATTTTGCATTAAGATTCTTCTGATTCTTTCAAATTGTCTTCCTGGCTGCACGTATTTCTATTTGTTTAGGAGGAAAAAAAAGCAGGAGTTAAATGATTTCTGAAGCAATGTTTGTCTGCTCAATACTGTAAAATGTCATTTAAAGAACATTCTAAATTAATATTTCTTCCCCAGAAGTTTCATAATGTATTGCCATGTAACTGCACAGGAGAATTTGGTAATGACAGATTTCAAGACTAAGTTGGGGCATTGTGAACTCTATTATCTGGCATTCTGTTAACTGCAAATCTCTACTAAACAATACTTCAATGTATTAGTTATCTGTTGCAACAAAAATGCTGTGTAACAAACAACCTCAAAGCCTATGTGGTATACAATAGTAAATATTTATTTTTATTCAAGTGTCTGTGTGTTGACTAGTAGTTCTGATGTGAACTGGCATTGATAAGGCTGTCTTCTACCAGGTCAGCTAGGTGATGTGTTCTCTAACATGACTGAAGCATTAGCTGGGAAAATTGATTTGACTCTGTTCCTTTCCACATGTACCATCCCCCAATAGGCTAACCTCGGAACATTCACATACTGAAGGCAGAAGACCAACAACAAGCAAAAATGTGCAAGTATTTTTTCAAGCCATTGCTAGTGTCAAGTTCATTACTGTTTAATTGGTCAAGGCAAGTCACATGGCTTTACCCAGAGCCAGAGTAGGAGGAGACTAGAAAACTATAAGAAAAATGTATTGATATAGGAAATTCATTAATTGGGGCCACTAACAAAATTGGTCTACCATGTCCATCTACGATGTAGTGATAGCTTCGTAAAGATAACCTTGAGATTCATTATAAAGTACATTTCAATGAAAATATTATATTATTAATTTTGATGTGAAAAACATTTGGTCATATTTTAGTCTTTACACATTGGTAATTCATTGGTAGACATTTATTAATATTATGATGGATGTTTGGTTAACCACATACCATATTCCATAACCAAATCACATAATGGGAAATTCTATTATACTTGGTATGGAAGACTTGAAATTTGAGTAATCATATGAAATGGTAAAATTTTTTCTAATTTAATCTTAACAGCTTGAGGAAAAAATTACTTTTTAAACAGAAAAAGAATTGTAGTTATGAATACATTGGTGTATGATTAATGAATAAGATCTTAATTAGATAGTTACTCTAGGCACTAAGGCAAGTGTGACAGAATGAGGCATTAATAAAGGAACCAAGGAGAATACAGTGAGTGGGCAATCAAACTGAGAGATGAAAATTTAAGGTGAAGCCAGATGGGCATTGATACTCCTTATGAAGTTCTGTGGCACATCTCCCTTCTCCTGTCTACCTTTGTTTGGAGTCCTATAAACACAGTCCAGTTGGCCTTTCAGACTATGGGCGGTAATGAGTTATTGATGAGAATGAGTGTCATGTGAATAACTACTTCTTTGAAGATCTCTTTAGGCTGATGTAACTAGAAGCAGCACAGAAGGAAAAATTGATGGCCCATATTCAGCTTGTGAGTAGTAAAGCTTGAAGAGCTTTTAGGTACTGAACAGCTTGAGGAAAGGCTGGATAATGGAACATAATTGTACTGATTATGTGGTTGAGGTATGTTAAGAAACAATCTGCTAATTCTGCTAAACTGTGGCATTTTATAGCTCCTGTTAATATTTTTAGTAGAGGAATAAGAGATTAATTTATTAAGTCTTATTCAAAAAAATGATCTCTCATATTGGCTCTAACACCTTGGTGTTCAGGAGTTCAGGGCACTTCTCAAATGTTACCTCACTAACCCTTCCAGCATCCCTGCTGTATATGTGGGTGTCAAACATTTATGAATAGGAGAGCTTAGCAAGTAATAAGTGACTTGCCCAAGGTTATGCCTAAGCGAAGCACTAATTTCTCTTCTGAGCTAAGACCATCTTCAGTTTTTTTCTTTAGCTTACATTATTTCAAGAGGCTATAGAGCCTACTGAGATATGACATTTGGAACTAATATAAGAAAAAGAGATGTCTAAACTCGAAATCATTTCATCTAATAAACATCCTCAGATTAAACTCTGTTCTCTGGTAATTAGCAGATGTGAGAATGAAAAAACTATTTTTGTTAAAATAGAATATTGATTTGATTTACCTCCTTTGAGTGGACACTGTTAGGAGGCTGTTCCTTTACATTTTCTTGCTTTTGTGTAATGCCTATAATCTAAGAACTCTCTGTGTATAAGTTAGTGATAGGAAAGAAATTTCTTTGATTTGCTGGGTTACTTTATCACTTATTAAGTCACTAAGTCATTCTATTGAAACTCTTTCCTGTGATTTTCAGTGCTGTTTGTTAAGTATATCCAGTTATCTCTTGGGGCATATATGGTAATGTTTCATTCCCAACTCTCTTGAAGTGAGGTGTGATCATGTGGCTTGCAGTGGCCTATGTGATACATGTTACTTCTGAGTGGATGCTTTAAAAGCTGATATATAATTGAGCATGCTCTCTCTTTAAGCCTTGCATAGTGGCCAGCAACTTTTGAGATAGTGATTGTTTCATCTTCTTGGGACACTGTATGACAGCAATGGATGGGCCATCCCTGATAATTTGCAGAGGCCCTGCAACATGCAAAAGAAAAAAGTCTCCCTTCTCTTTGTTTTAGCCACTGAGATCTGGGAGTATTTGTTACTGTAGCATAACCTATCCCTGACTGACATAAGAATTGGCACCTAGAATTTTGGGCGTTGCACTAACAAAACCTAAAGTACGTGAAACTGACTACCATGTATTTGTTGCTATTTGGTGTGTTTGGCAAGCCATTGCAAGAAAGACTATGTTTCTCTATTTACATGCAGGAAAAAAAATAGGAATAAAAATGTTAAAAAAACAAACAAGAAAAAACCTCAAAGACTTATATGATTACTTCTCAATTCAAACAGCAAAAGATAAAAATGGGAAATTAGTGTAATTGTTACAAAGGATACCTATGGTTAAAACCATTAGATGGATCAACTTGATTCCTAGAGAATACTTTCAATCTTTCAATCAGTCAAAAAGGCTAGGAGAAAAGAGATTTCAGTTGTGGATTTCCTGGAGAAAACTGATATTCAAAAGGTGCCAGCAATAAAGACAATAATTGGGAGGAGTGTCAAGAAACCAAAGCAATATAGCAAATATAAGACTTCTGTCAGAAAAGAGCTATTAGGTATAGTTTTTGGTACATGAAAATTACTGAAATAAAACAGATAAGAGGCTCATTAAGTTTTTAAAAATTTTGCACTGCCAAAGAAATCACAAGCCTATAAAAGTTCGAGACTTAAAATGACCTTTGGAATTAGCAGCTTTTGCAGACAATAACAGTTATTGTCCATGGGCAAGAAGTAGGCTGAGAAAGCTGCTAAGTTCCCAGGAAGAACATATTTCCTGATACCCATTTTATATGTGACCAAAAAGTATAATGGAAAAGAAACAATCTTCCAAAAGACAAAGCCAAGAACCACGGAGAACAATGTACAAGGAGGAAATCAAGGCCTAATTAAGGAATATTCCTCTCCTTTAAGGTAGCAGTTCTCAAAATATCTATCCAGAACTTTGGACTTGTCATGGACCAACATCTCTTGTGTGTTCTTCACTTTCTTCTTTCTGAATGGAGTGATAATGAATGATGAAGAAACCACTGTGCAGTATCTCGAGATCATAGTCTTTGAGCTTAATGCTGTAATCTTGAAATTTTTGGCTTGTTTCTCTAGGATAGGGTTAAATATGTTTTGCATGCGAGAATGAGAATGAACCAAATATTTGGTAATCATAAGGGCAGATTTTGGCAGTCATCAGTTCTGTTTATCAGTTTTTTTCCGATTCTCTTTTTGGACACATGGGACATTTGTATTTTCTTGCTTCCTTTGGCCAAAGACGTGGAAACAGAAATTGACTTCTGGGATGAAGCTTAAAAGCCAGGGAGTGGTTAACTATTCTTTTTGCATGATCTCTATCCTTTTTGTATGGCTACCAGCACCTTTCAGAAGCCCCTCCATCAGCTCTAATCCTCGTGGACTACAATAACGTGAAGACTGCAGTGCAGATCTCCAATAGCTGGTAGTGTGTTTGGGAAATAAATTATTGTTTTAAATCACCACATTTATTACTACAACATAGCCTACCCTAGCCTGACAGATGATACATCCTCCAGTTGGAAAAGAGAATATTAAATGAATATTGATAAAGTACATTTGTTTTAAGTATTCTGTTCTACTATCTAACATAGGTATATGGTTTTTTTTCATAAAACAACAATAAAATTCCTCAAAAGCAATTTTACTCTCTATAAGAAAACATCTCCTTATCTGTGATTTTATAAAGTACCATCTTGGTTGAATACTAGTAATATTAAGCAAACCTGTGTAGCTCAGATTTGATCAGGGGTTATGCACAGGCAGAGTTTAGACACATTAGTATTTGTAAATATACAAACCTATTTAGGGAGTTAATCAAATTTCATTATTTCTAATCCTAAAGCTGATTTCCTACTGGGACCAGAAAGAATTCTATTCTAAGCAAGTTAATGGAAACATAATATGTATATGACAGTTGGGGTGGCTGCGTGTTGAGTTCTGCTATATCACTGGGCATAGGCTATTCTTGGAGACAGGACACTAGATTTGAAAGAATCATGTTCTCACTTGATACACAAATGCTATGTTCCTCAATAACTATGGATAGGTGAATGTAAATTTCTCTGACATGAGCATGAGTCCATATTCCACTCTATCCCTCAAAGGTTATTAATAGCATGCAGTGTTCAGTGCTTGTACTTAACAATATAACAGTATTATGTTCTGTACTTATACTTACAAAGCAATTTCATAATGTCTCTTATTTACTTTATGGTATTCTGCAATGCCTAGGGAACAGTAACTTAGACAGAATCATCCAACCACAATAACAAGTGAGGCATGTTTTATTATTGCTCTAATAGTAGACTTTTGATATTCAATTACCCAACAGTTGCCTGGTGCTTGGGTTTGAGGCTGTTTTGAGCAATCAATTTCTATTTCCCTGTTGCCCACTCTACATGGTATAATCAGTAATCATTTGGTAAATTCTAAATTCCAGTATGATAAAATTGATTTTGTATACTTTCTTGACCTCTCATTGACCAATACCAAATTCGTATGAACTAAAAGTGTAGGGTAGTGCACTGATTCTCCAATTTGGGTTGCAAATTGGTATCATCTATGGGATTTTAGATGTTAACTGAGTCATACTCTCAGAAATTCTCATTTGACTTGTGTGGAGATTCTCAAAAATTCCTTGGGTAATTCTAACATCTAACAAAAATTTAAGAAAAAGAAATATAGTATTTAAAAGTGCATGCTCTGGAGTCATGGGTTTATACTCCTGCTTCCTTCTTACTAGCTGTGTAACCCTGAGATAGTTTTAAAATTCTATAAACCTTAATTTCCTTATCTTTGAAGTTAGGATAAAATGTTATTGTAAGTTTTAAATGGGTTAATACATGTGAAGAGTTTTAAGAGTATCTGGCACATAGAAACCACTCAATAAATATTTTAATACCAGAATAATTATTAATTCAAGGCTAGAGGGGTCTTGAATGTAAGATAGAAATGAGTAGAGCAATGCACGATGCAGTCTAGGAAGGATGTGCAGTTCACTGAGGCTGAAATATGGTGTGGATAAGATAGACTAGAGAGAGTTAAAGCTGGAGACATTGCTTGACATGAAATTTTGAGAGTTATGTATTTTAAGTTTTATGGCTGGGTTTTTACCTTTAAATAAATCGTGGTTTTTAACACTTAATATGGACACACAGATGTTTATAATTGATTGTGAGTTATGTCTTGGGTAAAGTAAGTACTAGATTCATATTTATGCATACTATAACATTGCCCTTTCTCACTAGTATTCTTATATCTTTCATTGAGTATGAGAGAATAGTGTAGAATGCAGCTGTTGTGTTAGTGATTACTCACAACCTGCCATCTAGCTTATCTTAGGCCCAGCCCACACTTACTTGGAGCATTTTTAATTGGCATTAGGCATTATTTTTTGGTTGTGAGATATGATTTTAGAGTTATACTTATTATTTTCATCTATGCATGAACTTCTGCTTCAAGCCATGATACAGCAACTGTTACTGGACCAGCCCTCCTGCCATAAACAATGAGCAAACAACTACAAAAGTAGACACATGTAGAAAACAACTGTTTTCAAATAGTAGAGAACAAGAAGTATATGAGATCTATAAGAAGTGAAAAGCAAGGCAAGCCCTGTAATCACCTTGTTTTCTTCTTGGAAACATTTACTAGATCCCAATAAAGGAAAAAGAATCCAATAGTCTTGCTGAACTGAAGAGACAGAGATTAGAGTTTGGGGAAGCTGAAGCTGCCAGAATTTGTAGGATGGAGTACCACAGAGGTGAGAACTATGCAGAGAAAAAACTTAAAAACTCTGCTTGGGGTCCTCTTAAGTTGGGATCCTCTCTGCTTGAGCTGAATAGTAAGTTGCAGGTATGTAGGGCAGGACTATTCAAGTCTTAGCAAAGAGCAACTGCTGAGGAAGAACAACTGCTAAGGAACTGAACAACTACCAGGGCTCACACCGGGAAGAGAGCCAAATGTTCTCTAGCCAGTGAAGACAGATCTCGTGGAACACCCAGCATATTTGATAAAGATCCCAGAAAGCCCATGCCCGAGGAGTAAGACAAAATTGAATAAAGTCTTCTCTAGACCTGTCCTAACAAAAAGAATAATTAGAAAAACACTCCACGGGAACAAGCTGATCTGCAAGTGAATTATCTGCCTTCCAGATCAAAGATTAATGTTTTCAAAGGAAAACAACAAAATTCAGACATTTAAACTTTCACAATGTTTAGCTCCAACCAAAAATTATATTCCATATAAAAAACAGGAAAATGTGAATCATAACAGTAGAAACAGATTCAGAAATGAGAGAGATGATAGAAACAGCAGATAAGGAAATTAAAATATATATTATAAATATGTCAAGAACTTAAAGAAAACATGAACACAATAAGTAGTGAAATGGAAACTATTAAAAAAAATTGATCTTCTAGAGATAAAAAAAGTACATTATCCAAAATGGAAAATTCACTTGATGGATCTAAGAGCAGATTGCGTAAGAAAACATCAGTGAAGTTGAATATTGGACAGTAGAAACTATCAAAACTGAAGCACAGAAAGAAGAAAAGCCTGTAAAAAATTAATAGAGCCTTTCAGACCTGGGGACAATGTGAAGGAATTTTGCGTATCTTTAATTGGAGTCCCAAAAAAGGTAGAGAGTGTGGCAGAAATAATATTTAAGAATATAATGGCTGGAATTTTTTCATTGTTAATTTTAAAAACACACATATCCAAGAAGCTCAACAAAATTCAAATAATATAAACAGAAAATTTATATTAAGGCATATCATAATAAACTCACTGAAAATCAGTTATAAAAAAAATCTCAGAGCAGCCATATTTAAAAAAAGATAACATGTTGTACACAAGCAAACAAAGATATAAATGACAAGAAACAATGCAAACCAAAAGGCAAACAAACATCTTCAAAGTGCTGGGGGAAACATCAACAAAACAAAACAAAACAAAACAAAAAAACAGCTTAGATCCTTTATCAAGCAAAAATGTCTTTCAAAAATAAAGACAACATACATTTTGAGACAATCAAAAGCTGAAATAATTCATTGCTAGAATATATCTTGATAGGAAGTATTAAAGGACTTTTTAGAAGGAAAATGATACAAGATGGAAACTCAAATTTATATAAAGAAATCAAGAGTATTATAAATATAATTATACAGATACATAGAAAAAGTTTATCCATCAAAATTTTAATAAAATAATGTTCTAAATTTATTAATCTAAAACAAGTATAAAAGTAAAATGTGTGATAATAAAAATGGACAGAATAAGTTGAAAAACAGAGCTGTGTTTTCAATTATTCATAAAGTATATTGTTTGAAGGTAGATTGTGATAAGTTAATAATATTGTGAAAATAGAGCAACAACTAAAAGAAGATATATAGCTATGTAACTAACAAATGAAAAGAGGAGATAAAATACTAAAAAGAAAAGTTAATTTTTCTTAAAAAGCAAAAAGACGAAGAAAATACAGATGAGTTAGAGAACAAACAGCAACATAGAATTAGATCCAATTATATAAAACATTAAATAAATAGACCAAATATATCTACTAAAAGGCAAAAATTGAATGAAAAATTAAGGAATGGCTAAATATTATTTATAAGTAATATACAGGCAATATAGGAAAAATAATAAAAAGTTATATTATGCAAATCATGCAAATAGCATAAGAAATTTGTAGTGGCTTTATTTCTAGCAGAAAACATAGGCTTTGAAACAATTATTAGCAAAGCTTTAAAGGAATGTTAAAAGCATCAGCTCATTGAGAAGATATGACAATCTTATATGTGTATACCTTTAAATGACAGTTTCAAAATACAAATCCGATAGGACTGAAGAGAGAAAATAGAGTAAATCCACCATCATCATTTGTTATCTCAGCATTCTTCTCTCAGCAATTGATAGAACAAGTAGAAAAAAAGCAGTATATAGAAATCTTGAAAAACAATATCAACCAACCTGACCTCATTGGCATTTGTAGAATACTGCACCCAATAACAGTACCATGGGAATACTTTTAAAGTGCTAATCTGGCTGTATTTTGAGATATAAAACAAGTCTTTACATATTTAAAGTAATTAAAGTCATACAGAGTATGTTTCTTGACCATAAGGGAATTAAATTAGGTAGTAATAGCAAAAAGATATCTACAAAATCTCCAAATACTTAGAAATTAAATAACATGCTTCTGAATCATATGTCGATCAAGTAAGCAATTAAAAGGGAAATTAGACTAAATAAGTACAAAATGCTACATACCAAATTTTTTCATTTAAAGTGGTACTTAAAAGGAAATTTAAAGTAGTTAAAACAGTGCTCTGAGGGAAATTTATAGATTTAGATATGCATTTTAGAATAAAAAGAAAGGTTTAAAATCAGTGATCTGAAATTCCACCTTAGGCATTAGAAATAAAAAAGAAAATTAAATACAAATTGGATAGAAGAAAGAAATAATAAGGTAACTTGACATATCTAAACATATATATATCTAGACATAACATATATCTAAACATAAAAGTGAAAACTTTAAAAGATCTAAAAAAAAAACAGGAGGAAATCTTCATCTTGAGATGAAAGAGTTCATAGGGCACTAAAAGTATAAACTTAAAAAATTGATAAATTGGACTTTATCAAAGCTAAAAACATCTCTTCAAAAGAAACAATTGAGAAAATAAAAAGGTAAGATACTAAGAATATATTTGCAATTCATATAGCTGCTAAATAATGTACATCCAGAATGCATACATAAAAAACCTCTTAAAACTCAATATTAAGAGGACATAATTCAATTGAAATGATCAAATACTTCGAACAAAATAAGATACACAAAACATCAAGAAACACATGAAATAATGTTCAACTTCCTTAGTCATCAGGGAAATGAGCATTAAAATCATAGGATATACCACTATATACATACTTGAATGGCAAGAATGTGGACCAACCGTAATTGTCATACATTGCTGATGGGAATGTAAAGTGGTACAACTACTTTGGAATATAATTTGCCAATTTCTTAAGCATGTTCATTCAACACAGCAATTCAATCTTAAGCATTTATCCAATAGAAATAGAAACATATCCACACAAACTTGTATACCAATGTTTATAGTAACTTGTTATTATTAGCTCCAAACTAGAAACATGCAAATGTTCATTACCATGTGAATAGTTAAACCAATTAACCATACTACTCAGAAGTAAAAAGGAAAAAATTACCAACACATGCAACAATATGGATGAAGTTATAAAACATCATGCTGAGCAAAATAATTTATACCCATGCACATACACTGCCTGCACACAAATACACTGCATGATTTTATGTAAATGAAATTCTAGAATGGACAGATCTTATCTGTAGAGACAAAAGCACATCAGCAGTTGCCTGGGATGGTTGGGTGGGAAGGACTAACTGGGAAGGGGTACTAGGACACTCTCTGTGGTGATGGAAGTGTTTTTGATTGGTTTGGTGTCACACAAGTTTATATATTTGTTAAAATACATAAAATTAAACACTTATAGTATGTATATTAAATAAATAGCTTGCCAAAGTCAACTGAAGACATTATGAGTATGCATCTGCCTGTACATTGTAGACATAAGCAAAAGCATTGCTAAGAAGTGTTTGCATACTAATGACAAATTATTATAACCATGTCACAGGCATAGCATGTCAGTTTTTATAAATACCACAAAATTTATATAAATTTTGGCTTTAACTTTGGCAAAAGACATAATTCTAAACTGTAAGTCATTGTCCTTTTAAAAATAAATACTTAGCTATAATGTTTGATGTTACTCTGTAAAGCTTAAAGTTTAAAAATGCTCTCTCTCTCTCTCTCTCACATTATTAAACATTTTTTTCTGATGTCATCAAAGTCCGCTGACACCCAGGGGAATGTGCTTAGCCCTTGAAAAACATCTAGCATGTCAAGTAATAGATAAAAACAAAAGATTGGAAATTGGGTAAACATTTGGACCGTTCACAGATTTGTAAGCAGTGTATGATTTGATCACATTTGTTTTATTTGAAGAAAATATGATGATGATATAAGCTCATGTAGGAATTGCCCTGTTGTCAGGGAGACCAGTGTAGAGACCAGTAGTCCAGGCAAGGTATAATGGGTGTGTGAATTAAAGTATAATTAAAGTATAATCAGAGAACATGCTAAAGAGATATTTGTTATAGTTTGGTTAGTCATAAATTTAATGACCTACAATGGAACCTCTTAGGTCTCCCATCATAATAAAAATAAAATTCAGTATTCTCCCCATGCCTTATATAGTCCTACATGATATGGTCACTGCCTGCTTCCCAACCTAATCTCTGAATAGTGTCTCCAGCTCCCCTTTCTACTGCACACCAACCACAGTGATCTTCTCACCTCTAAACACAAGGTTATTGCCTCCTTAGAGACTTTGCACTTGCTGTCCCTTTAGCCTAAATGCTCTTTAGGTGTGTCTTCTCATCATTTAGGTTTGAGTTCAGATACCAACTCTTTGGCTCCTTCTCAACATTTAGGTTTCAGTTCATATACCAGCTCTTTGGAGAGCTCTTTCCTAACACTGCTCCTGCCCAGCCTTGCTAGCACATTATCCTTTATATTTAGCATGTGTCACAATCTAAGGTTGTTTACTTATTTAATTCGTTACTGCCTACAATGTAAATTTTATAAGACTACCTTAACTGTATTATTCTCCAGTGAAATCCCAGGGCCTACAATAATGCATAGCATAGATATTTTTGAATGGAGATGTGGGGGTATGGTTGCAGCATATTTAAATGTTTTAGATGGTAAAGATTATGAATGAAAAGTCGTAAAAATATATTTTAAATTATATTTTATAATATTTTTTATAATTGTTTATATTTATAAAATAAATATAAAATATATTTTATTAACAGATTTATTTATAATTTATTAACATATTGATTATATATGTTGCATTGTTTTATAGGACTCACTGTAAGAGTAACTCAAAGTAATAGCTGAGAGGGTACATATCATCTCCTTTATTGTCATAGTCTCACTACTCCTCACTGCTCCATCTATTTTCTGGTTCAATCATTCATTCAGCATTTATTGAGAACCTATAGGCATATGAAAATAAAGACATACACAATTCAACAGGTGCAAAAGATGCATGAAAATGTACTGTGACGTTCAGAAATGGAAGAAATAATTTATGCCTGAAAGAGGGGTTGAGGGAGTGGGAAAATCTTTGAAAAGGATTGGACATTTCAGCTTGGTCCTAAATGATAATAGAAGTATATGAAGATGAGACAGGAAGGAAGGGCTTACCAGACAGAGGGAACAATTTGAGCAAAGACAAAAGGTATAGAAGTTGAGGAAGTCACTTGTGATGACCAAAATACAGCGTGCATTGGAGGGTGGTCTGGTGGAAGATGAGGTTGGAAAAATATGTTGAGGTCTGATAATGAAGGGCCTTGGATACCATGCAAAGAACTTTAGTGGGTAACTGAGGAGCCATCAAAGGATTTTATCTCGGAATGTGACCAGATTGGGTTGGTGATTTAAAAGAAATTCTTGGAATAGTTAGGATAAAGGAGTAAGTCTAAAGACATGAAGATTATAGTTGAAAGATCATTGAAAATTTCCAGGCAAGATATGAGAAAAGGCAGGGGCAGTATGAAGATGTAGATAAGAACTGATTTCAGGATTAGAATTGATGAGTCTTGGGACTCACACAAGAGTGAGGGAAGAAAGGGAGATGGAGCTGACTCTGAGTTTCTGGTTGGAAGTCATAGATGGGCTGTAATTGATGCACTGTGACCTGAAATTGATTGGCCTTCTTGGTTCACCTCATTTCCTTCATTGACCTTTCTCCCAACCTTAACTCCAGGACAGAGGTTTCCTTCTACTTTGGGCTCATTAATACCTCTTTTCATTCACCAGGTATAGAGGCTGCTAGCTAATCAATCTGCATGAGCAACCTTTCCTTTTCCTGTGTGTCAGCAGCTGAGTATCTTAAAGATTGATTCAATATGCTCTCAGTTCTGTCAAAACTCTTGCAGGATACCTAGAGAGCTATTTCACTGCCTTGTAGGTTTGTTCATCTGCTAACAACATGCTATAATACTTTAATTCATTCAACTTTTTCTTATTATCTTCTTGTATTCACTTATATTGGTCCATAAATGGTATCAGCTCCATCCTCAATGGTCTCCACAGGTTTGTTCTTCGTCCTTATGTGAGATGTAGATTTCCAACTGTGGATTCAATACTGAGATGAGTTCTGAGATGAGTTTTCAAAATTCTAAAAGATCAAGAGACAATGTATGATGTGTAGTTTCTTACTTTTCAGTGCTTACAACCTAAGTGAAAAGATGACTTTCATCCCTTCCCTTCCTCCCTCCTTTTCTCCCTCCCTTTCTCCTTTTCTCCCCTTTTCCTTTCTCTCTTCCTTCCTGCCTGCCTTCCTTTCCTCCTCAATTCAATAAAATTTAGTAGAAATACTGCAAAGTCATCCAGAATGAAAAGATAAATTAAAGGTCTCTGATCACACAACAATCAATAATTAAGTGACAAATTATATGATATTGAGCTTAAGCCTAGATGTAACAGAGCAGGCCTCTTAAAGAAACTAGTATTAGCAGGGTATGGTGCCTCACATGGGTAATCCCAGCACTTTGGGAGGCAGAAGCATACAGATCACTTGAGCTCAGGAGTTAGAGACTAACTTGGGCAACATGGCAAAACCACATCTTCACCCAAAATACAAAAAATTAGCCTGGTGTGTTGGCAAGTGCCTATAGTCCCAGCTACTCAGGAGGCTGAGGTGGGAGTATTGCTTAAGCTATGGGGATGGAGGCTACAGTTAGCCAGTTCACCGAGATTGTGCCATTACACACCAGCTTGGGTGACAGAGTGAGACCTGGTCTCGAAAAAAAAAAAAAAGCTAAGCTACTATTCATTTAGAGAATGGTAATAGGCTCAGAAGCTCTCATAAGTATAATATATCTTCATTTTAGGAAATTAGCATATAAAAATCAGTATATTTATGTGGAGAAGTCAAAAAATGTGGGCTGGAAGTTGTACAGTTAGATGAACTCAAAGTTGGCTTTTGAAATTATGAGCAAACTGGAACTGTGTCAAAGTGAATAAAATTTTCTAGGAACATGTGGTAGGACCCTGAATGGCAGGACTAAGTAATACAAAGCTGGTTTATCAAAGTTATAGTCAGTGAAACAGGGTTTTATTAGATAGCATGCTACATGAAGGTAAACATGAACGTGGAAGTATATAACTTCTGAGTCAAAACCGTCAAAATTGAATTTAGGTTCACAAAACACACTATGATGGCAGTGGGACAACAGGCCTTGGCTGGAGATCATGGGAAAGTTGTTGGAGAGTTGTAGTTGCCCATGAGATTTGTGTAACTGTCGGTGACGTTACTGCTAAAAAGCTAATCACATATCTTATTCTATATCAGTGCAAAGAGATCACAGGGTCATCACTCTTCCTGAAAACAGTCTTAGCCAAACCACATGTGAAGTTGAATGGAATGTTCAGTTCTGTGTACCTTATGTGTAGAGGGGTCATCTACGAGCTAGAGCTTGCTCTGAGAATACCACTCATGATGTTGCAGAAACCATTTTGCATCAGAGCTAGACAAGAGATGACTATGAGAAAAATCTGAACCACTTCAAAATCTTAAAAGATCATGAAAGAGTAAATAGGTTTGTTCTTTTTTTTGTTCCAGAGGGCAGAACAGCATCAATAAGCATAAATTCTGGTGAGGCAAATTTGGATCCAAAATCAAAGAAAGAATTTTTAATTGGTTATTCTATAAGCAATCCAAGAAGTTTCCGTTATATCTACAATAAAGGCCTTTTTACTGAGAGTGTTCAAAGTCTACACAGATGGCCACTTGTCTGAGATGTCACTAAATGAAATCTCTTAAGGATGGCAAGTTAAATGAGATGATCTATAAGCTTGCTTTCAATACTGAGTCCAAATACAGCCTTGCTTTTTCTATCTTTTCTTAGTAGAGGAAGTTGCACAAACTGCTGATTAAAGTAATAATAAAATTATGGGGGAGGTTGGAGGGGGAAGAATATTAAATATTCTTAGTGTATTATAATGATTGCATATTAGTCTCAGAACACAGGGCAGATTTTGGTAGAGATTTTGGAAGTTGTTTTGAATTGATTTAAGCCAAGAATTAATTTCTTTATTTCATTTTCATACCAAAGTGAAATGGGAACCAGTAATATTTTCCATAGACCCTTCTGAAACAGTTGTCCTATTGCCTAGTGTGGAAAGGACAAAAAATACCTAGTTTTTAGGCTTCAGGTTAGGCACTTTGTTCCACAAATACTAAGGTTGAGTGTACATGGATCTTATATTTGCCAAGTATTTTTAAAGAGTTATTAATTTGTTTCATAGTAACCATGGGAAAGCAATAAAGTTATATCTCTACTTAGCAGATGAGAAAACTGAGGCCACACACATGCAGAATCACCAAGTTTATCAGTTTTCAAACTACTTGAAGTTTTTTCAGGATAGGAATTGCTTTTATACTATTTTTCAGATAGTGAATCTAAGGAACCAAGTAGTTGATATGATTCATTCATTAATATTGCCCTAAACATCAGGCTGATTCTTTTTTGGAGGGAGTCTCACTTTGTGAGCTTATCTGATAATTTTATAGTAATGATACATTTTAAAAATGTATAACTCATTTTTAAAGTCTACAAAGAAACTTAAATTATTAAATTTCATTTAACAAAATTAAATGTGTTCTTAACTACCCTACATGCTACAAACAGTTGTTTTTATAAATCCAAGGAAAAAATCTGAGCAAACGTATTTACCATTGGTTTAAGTTGAATTTCAAATGACATAGTTCTTATAATTTATTACTTGGCACACAGAATTATTCAATTATTCTAAATTACATTAGCCTGAATCATCCAAAATAGTATCTGCTGGAAGACCACCAACAGAATCCCAGGGACTGGAGGCAGTCATTACAATGACAATAAACACCAAATCTGCAACCTTTGGAGTTGGCCTTTTTGTTAAAACACATTATATTTTTCAGAACTTCAGCTGATTTTGATCTCTACTTTCAAAAAAATTCCGTACACTCCTGTTGCTCACTTCATGTTACTATCTGTAAACTAGTGACCATATCATATTTCAAATGATTTAAAGTTGATTGTAAGTTGCTTGAAAATAATTTGCTAATTTTGTCATATACATTATTATAAAATTATATTTGGAAATTACTGGGATTAAAGCATTATTATTTCAAAACCATCAAGAATGATTGCACTAGTTTGCTACAGTTGCCATGAAATTACTATAAACTGTATGGCTTAAAAGAACAGAAATTTATTGTTTGCAAGTTCTGGAGACTGAAAGTCCAAAATCAAAGTGTCTACAACTTGTCTTCCTCTGAAACCTATGGGAAACCTAAAGGAAAAAGATAATGTTTGAGGCCTCTCTCCCAGGTTCCTGTAGCTTCAAGGCATTCTTTGTCTTACAAATGGATGTCTTCTCCCTGTGTCTTTTTATATTGTCTTCCCTCAGTGCATTTCTGTCTTGTGTCCAAATTTCCTCTTTTCCCCTTCCCAATACAATACCAGTTGTATTAGATTAATGCCCACCCTAATAACCTCATTTTAATTTAAGATTACTTCTGGCTAGTTGCAGTGGCTCATGCCTGTAATCCCAGCACTTTGAGAGGTGAGGTGGGTGGATCACTTGAGTCCAAGGAGTTCAAGACCAGGCTGAGCAACATGGCAGGACCCCATCTCTGCAAAAAAAAAAAAAAAACTAAAAAAAAGTATCCAGGTGTGGTGATACATACTTGTAGTCCCAGCTACTAGGGAGGCTGAGGCAGGAGGATTGCTTGCACCCAGATGAAGGTTGCAATAAGCCTAGATTTCACAACTACACTCCAGCCTGGGTAACAGAAGGAGATCCTGTCTCAAAAAAACAAACAAAACCCAACAACAATGAAAAGAACAAAAAAGCCCAAAATTGGATTACTTTTATATGAGCCCTATTTCCAAATAAAGTCACATTTCAAGGTACTGGGAGTTAGAACTTCAACATACCTTTTTGGGGATATTGGAAGGGAGGACAAAATTCAACCTATAGCAATACTGTTGCTTCTAGAAATTTGGTTGATAAATTCAGTGCAATGAAGAAAATCATGCAATTATTTAAAGAAGTTTGGCAAGCAAGCTACGCAAAAAAATTTAAGCTTTCACTTTTTTATTTTTGACATTTCTTTAAGCTGAATTACTATATGGTTGTGTTTTCTCTTCTTTTCCTATGAAAAAATTTTAAATCATTTTATTATATGAAGTTTGATATACAAAATAATGACATATTTATATATATTATAACCTATAATAATTAACATGAACACATTACATAAAGTGGTTCTTTATATAAAATAGTATGGAAGTTTTCTTTGTCTGTCTTGAGTGAATTCTTTTTCCTTCTGGTTAGAGGTAAACAAAACTCTGAATTTGCTATTTACTTTGTTTTTCTTTGTACTATTATATGCATATAATATATATATACATACATATGAAATACATATAGGGTTGTATATGTAAAGTACATCTATCTGTGTATCTGTCAATCATCTTTCTCACCAATGTGTTGTCTAGCTCTGCAAGTTTTTGAACTTTATAAAAAACACCATAATCTAGTTAGCCTTTCACAATTTGCTTTTTTTCTTACAAAATTAGAATGCTAAGATTTGCTGACATATCTGTTATTTATTCATTTTTACTTGCTTGTGATGTTTTATTGAACAAATCCCCTCCCCTTGAAAGTGTCTTCTTGGCCTAATGTATGTGATTAAGGTGATTAGCACCTTAATCACATACATATTAGAGTTAACTTGCTAAATTTTCAAAATATTTATTTAAATTTTGAGTGAAGTTTTATTGTCTGTAAGATTAATTTTGAGGAGAACTGCTATCTTAAGTATATTACGCTATCTGATCCATGAACATGGTATATTTCTCAACTTATTTAAGCATTAAAAAATACATTTCACTATTATTGTGTGGGAGTCTAAGTCTCTTTGTAAGTCATTAAGAGCCTGCCTTATGTATCTGGGTGTTCACTGTCAATATTAGACAGATCAATGAGATAGAAAATTAACAAGGATATCCAGAACTTGAACTCAGACCTGGAACAAGTAAACCTAAGAAATATTTACAGAACTCTCTACCCCAAATCCACAAAACATACATTTTTCTCAGTATCACATTACACCTATTTTAAAAGTGACCACATAATTGGAAGTAAATCACTCCTCAGCAATTGCATAGCATTTTACAGGTTTAAATAAAATATTGGTTGGCTGCTTGTTAAAAAAAAAAAAAAAAAAAGAAATAAAGAAGAAAATGCAATTTGAGCACCAAGTCACACTAAGGGTTAACAACATTAAGAAGTATAATACTCTTTACGTTAAAGAGTCTGAAATTATCACTGCTATTCTTTCAGATTTACTTATAATTTTCATTAGATTCTAAATAATAGTTTCTTGCACCATCTACCTGTAAAACAAAACAAAACAACAATGACAACAAAACACTGAAAGAATCTGCCAGAAAGAGTTGCATGTTGCTTCTGGGAGGGGTGATGGTAAAAGACTATGTTTCATAAAAATTAGAATATAAGCATTTGACTCTAATGTATGTGAGCTTATGATACATTTGATAAAAAGTTTAAAGTATAAAAAAGTATATTCTTTTTGTAATGTCTCCTTTGATTGTTCATGGAGTTGAGCATTTTTGGTAGTGCTCACCCACAGTGACTCTGGACTAGGTCATGTAATTGGTTTTCGCTAATGGGACAATAAAAAACTTGAAAAAGCATTTGTGTATTCCCACTTCTGTTTTTGGGTACCAGCTGTTGGTTATTTCTTTCCTTCACAATGTTTTGCTTCTGTGTAGGTCTTGTGATTTTTTTTTTTTTTTGTAAGTTCATATGTGTATGAACTTTTTCCATGGGGATATTTTGAGAACTGGGTAGATATTGTGATCTTCTAGGGATGATTTTTAAAATTTGTATTTTGCCAGGCACTCATGAGCATTACCATTCAAGACAATGCTAATATAGTTTTTTGGCTTGAGGCTTTTTGGACCATCCCAAAAATATAAACTAGGGCCCCAAACACACATTAGGGGAGATACAGATCCAAAGTTTAGAGACAGAATAGTTTCTTTACTGTCTCCCTTTGTGAGGTATATTTTAAAAATCTTTCACTGGAGGTGTAACCCTTGGGGCCCTAGGTATATTCAACGACATCCAATATGGTTCTGTATATTTTCTGAACCCTCAGCTTTACCTACACTCTCCATTTGGCTGAAGTTGTAGGGCAAGCACTGGTTTGAGAGCTTGCTTGCATCTCTAAAGTTATTACTTTACTTTATTTTTGACTTCTTAGGATTTCCCTTACTTTCCTGCTGACTCATTTATATATTTTCAAAAATTTTAAAAATGTTTTATCTATCTTTTTTTGTTATTTTATTGCTGAAGATTATCTTTCTGGGTATCTATTAAGCCCCTGGCCTATTTTTCAAAAAAAAAAAAAAAAAAAAATGAAAAGAAAAGAAAGTTAAATAATTACAAAGGGATCAAGTGTAGACCTCAAAGTGATCTGGATCAATACCTTAAGACAAATTTAATAACATTAGCTCCTTCTTTTAAGCTTCCAATTCCTGGGAGAATAATTTCAGAAATAAATTGAAAATTTCCAAAGTCAGTTTTTTCCAATGGTAAAAATAAAGCCACTGCTCTCAAGAGACTTCTGTACTAGTGCCTAGTTATAGTGAGTGTGAAAGTTTTGTTGAGTGAAAAAGTATTACTGCATATTACCTACCTGGTTTTTAACAATATCAATTACACAACTGTTATAATCTTGAAGATTATGTTGCACTAAAAAACCTTGGCAATAAATTCTATAAAATATTTTTAAACAAAAAAGCCAATTATGCATATAAAATGTCAGAATTAAGTTTATTCTTACATGCCTATTGAGAATATTGAAACACTTTTCTTCAGCTCAGGATGAGAATGCCTGCTTCTCCACACACTTGGAAACATAGAACTTGTATTTTCTTACTGGGTAAAACTAATGGGCCTTTGATGTAAAATGCTAATCTATGGAATCTAAAGCTCTGAATGATAACTTTGGGGTTGTAGGAAGTTCCTCGTTAGTAACTGAATAATTTCATAAAACAATAGATTTCATATGGATGAGTAAACATATTACTATAGTATCTTTACACCTGCTGATAACTTCTGTTTTGCCTTTGTTTAAATCATATTTAAGTCCTGTCAACATATGATACAAAATAAGAGGGTGACTGAGAGATTGGTTAAAAGCCTGAGTTCTGAAGTCTATTCACTTGAGTTTGAAACCCAGATTTGTCACTGGGTTTGTTCATGGCTATATGAACATGGGAAAATTATTTATCCTCTCTGAGGCTCAGGGATCTGGAATATTTATGAATTTCTTAAGTTATCAACTTTAAGGTACAATAAAGTACAATCCAGAACTGGGTAGACGTGATCTCCTAGGGATGAGTTCCTAAATTTCCTTGATTCTAGTATGGCGAGAGATAAATTTTCCTTGATATTTTTCTCTATACTGAGAAAATAAAGTCAGCAGAAGGAAGAACAACTTTTACTTTTGCCCCAAAGATTAATTATCGTAAAAAGATAGACAAGTATACCTATTTTGTTTCAAATGCCCTTATACATTTGCACATTAATTATATGTAAGAATGTGTTTGTCAAATCTCTTCAACTTTTTCTATTTAGATTTGCCCTCAAAGAGTCATTCATAAACTATTTATATACCTTCTAAAAATGATTCATAGCCCAAGTGGTATGATTCCCAATCTTGGGCAAGAATGCTATACAAATCTAAATAATTGGGTTCCCTTCCCAATGAGAATCTTTCACAAGTCAGACAGCCAGCATTTTCAAAGTTTGCAAACCTTGTAACTAAACATAGGTTGTGTGACAGCTTCTATTATTTGTCCAATAACAGCTCTTGTATACCCCTCCTTCTTAGGAGCTATGCCAATGTTGAATCACAGCTGTGAGTAAAGGGAGAGGATAAATTGGGGGAACCAACTTATGGAACACTGGGTGCCTAACAGGGAACTGATGAAAGACTTGGATTAATACCTGGGAATCATAGCTTTATCTAATGCTTACAAAACCCAAGATGTAAAATATGTAAAATATGACATGTTCCATGACTCTGATGATCCCTTCCAGCCAACAAGGGGTATTAAGATCTGTTTAAGTAGGTTTTGCTTAGCACGAATGGCTCTTAATGTAGCAGGTGCGATGTCTCTCTGTGAGATAACTCCAGTGAAAATCCTATTTGGACCTTACTTGATAATACACATTAATGAACTTTTATTTTTTAATGAGATATACTTTTGAAAAAAATATACCCTTTTAAATATTAGAGTGAGGTGAACACTATTAAAAATTCACAAAATTGTCGAGTCATTTGGCAGGTAAAGTCCTTGCTTTGCAACTGCAGAGATTAGTCCAGATCTCATTTTGTACGCCAATAGTGGTCCCCTGTAACATCACCAAGTTAAACATTTTTCATCTCTTCTTAGTTCTCCATTTGAATTGCACTCTGCATATACTGGATATATTTTCCTACAATCCAGTTATCAGCTATAGCTTAGAAAAGTTTGTTTAACCTTTAATTTCATGGCTTGTAGAAAGTTCGATGCCATTTCCTAAATTTCTGCATATTCCCAAAGAGGTTATAATGTCATGGTCACCACTGGCTCTACTCTCCTGTTTATTCTGAATTAGTACCTAGTACAAAATGTTTATAAAATGTTTATCCAGTGATGGCATCGCTCATTTATTTATTCATTTAACAATTATTTATTGAGGCCCTATTATTTGTTACGCTACATTATGTGTGAGGAACTGGGCTGGTTGTAGAGGCAACAATAGGCTGGGAGAAGACATTAATAATCACACGATAGAACGTTATGAATGATACATGCTATGATAGGGGAGAGTATGGTGGTACAAAAACATAAAATAAGATTTCATCTAGTGTAGGAGGTTAGAGATGCATCCGTGAAAAAAAAAATTGACAACTAATATGTGATCCAAAGGAATAGATTTAAAGCTAAAGGAGATGGTAAAGAGCTGTTCCAGCAACTCCTTCAAGAAGCTAAGTGGTAGAGAAGAGAAAAGGAACAGGCTAATAGATAGTAGTGGCATGTGGGACAGAGAAGGGTTCTTTTTTAAAATAGTAATAAGTCCTGATGTGAAGGATTCAGTTCTATGAGAGAGTGTAGAATATGAGAGTGATAAGGGATAACAAATCGTGTATAGTTCATGAGGTGGCATGAACTTATATAGGGGAAGAGCCAGCCTCCTCTTTTCACAGAAGAGGAGAAGGATACTGCAAAGGTGGAGATTTGATTGATGGGTGAGGGAAAGATAAAAGAGTTACCATCTGATGCCTTCTCCTTTCTTTTAAAATGTCAGATTAAGTCTGATAAACTGGAGAGATGGAGGAGAAAGCTTGAAGCTTTGAGTAAAGTTTTGAAGTAGATGTTGCAAAAAGTAGAAGAGTTTATAGGCACTGTTGAGGGCCCCTTTGAGGTTGGAGAGTTTTTTTATTTATAACTGGACCAATACTCTCTGGTAACAGCACTTTCTCTGGCAATGTTTAACTACAGGAATAGCAAAAACAGATGGTTGTGCTATAGAAGGTTGGGATTTAATTAAATGCCACACACATAAAAGAATTGGCCCAGACAAGACACTCAGCTTCCTTAATTCTCCCTACTCCCACACATACATCCTCAAAAACCCATTCATAAAAGTCTTTTGATTTGTGCATCAGTTTACTTAATTTTGAAGGACAATATGAGGTTTGCATTGGAGCAATTCAGTCAATTAAAATTGATTACACATCTTTTGCTTAAGATGCCTTTCCTCACTCTGTTCTGTTGATTGGCTCTTCACTCTTTCCCTTTCTCTACTTTCTCTGTTCTTGTCTACTCCCTCCTCTTCCCTTAATTTCTGTTCATTTCTAATGCAGAGTCATTGAGCCATCCCTTTTGTTTTATTGCTTCCTGCTAAACCAGGCCCTCAGGGTGTCACCTTCTCCCAGAAATAGCTTATCAACCTGCTTTCCTAAACAAAGGCCGTTTGTTCCCTCTTTAAAATAAATTCAGGTGCCAGTAGTTAAGTGGGTACTTTTTTCACCCTTGACATATTATTTTTTATTTAATCCTATTTTTTACTTGTGATAACCTGCTCTAAAGATGGCTTTGTTGTTTTCAACCACAGAGGAAACATGTTTGTCATCTCTTCTGTCATCACCCATCAAATGTGTGACCTTGAGAAAGTCATTTCAGTTTTTTAGATGAAGGGTAGACAAGTTATAGCCTGAAAGACAATCTTACCAACTGCCTGTTTGTATAAATAAAGTTTTATTAGAACATAGTCACATTTTGTTTATGTATTGTCTCTGTGCTCCTATAGCAGGATTGGTTAGTTATGACAGACACTGTCTAGCCTGCAAATTGGAAAATATTAACTAACTGGCCTTTTAAAGAGTTTGTCAACCCCTGTTCTAGGTCCCACTTTATCGATCTGTAAAATAAAGGACTCCAAGAATATGCTCTCTCATTATCTTTTCAATTTTAATATTTAAAAACCTAAAGTTATAAATTTTGGTCTCTGCAAAAAAGTCACCTCATCTGAGAGAACTGACAAAGTAGCATTTGCGGACTCTCATTCTGTATACCGTTATTCTGCTTTATTTTTTATTAATATATCACTCTCTTGTGTAGTGTTATTTTATACACACACATACATATCTGTTTTCCTCCATTAATATATAAATAAAGAAAAATGTTTTGTTCATTGCTATACCCCAGTGTCTAGAATAACCTAGCACATGATAGATGCTCAATAGATATACTGAATAAGTGAATAAACGAATTAATAGAATACTTCTCATTGGAATTTCTTTTCAGTTGCATGTACAGAGACAGGATATACTGGACAATATACGGGGACAAGTCTTTATTATTAAAATTTCTTAACTTCCTCATAGTTCCTAGGAGATTGTTACAGACTGAATGTTTGTGTCCCCCATCCCTACTGTTTGCCAGATTTATACACTGAAGCTCTAACCCTCAGTGTGACTGTATTTGGAGATAAGGTCTGTGAGGAGATGATAAATGAGGTCACAAGGGTGGGGGCCTAATCTGATAGGGCTGGTGCCCTTATAAGAAGAGAAAGAGACACCCACACACACTCTCTCTCTGCTGTGTGAGAACATAGTGAGAAGGTGACTGACTGCAGGCCAGGAAGAGAGCCCTTGCCAGCAACCAAACTGACAAGTACCTTGATCTTGAATTTCCTATCTCCAGAACTGTGCAAAAACAAGTTTCTGTTATTTAAGCTACTCAGTCTGATATGGCAGCCCAAATAGACTAATACCAGAATATTTTCAAAAGACCCCTAGAAATATGTATTGATGACCTCTCCATACTCTTTTCTTCCCTGAGGGCAACAACATTCAGCCATATACTATTGATGGAATAAGCAGTGGGCTTTATGCATGTGTGATTTGTAAGTATTAAAAACATATCAAGCGTTAGTGAATTAAAAGTAATAATCACCTCTCTATGCTTATAAATTAAGGACTTTGCATCATATTAATGGACAATCTTATTCAAAACAAAGTGTATTACCATAGCTATATAAAATGGTAGTCACGCATGTGAGCTCTGGAGTCAAACTGCTTGGACTGCATCCTGGTTCTACTTAACTAATGGTGTCATCATTGACAAATTACTTATATTCATTTTCTTCCCCTATAAATTGAAGAAAATAGAAATAATAATTACATGTACCAGTAAGAATGAATTAGGCTATGTTACAGTAACAAATAATTCAAAGTTTATTTCCCACTTCTTCTACATTTATATTGCAAAGCAGCTAAGAACTGTGCTCCAGTGGGTCTGACTCTAAGACACGGGCTAATAGAGCACACTCTCTGGAACATTGCTAGTAGCACTAGCAGAGGGCAGAGAGATCCTGATGAATTGCATATTGGTCCTTAAAGATGCCACGTAGATACCACAATCATCACTTTCACTTACATGTCATTGGCTAAAAGCAAGACATATGACCATACTTAACTCCAAGGGAGGAGAACACTCTTACCGTTTTCCAGAAGAATAAGAAATATTTGTGATCAGCTCTAATGACTACCATATTATCTCACAGAATTTTTGTCAAGATCAAGTAAGCAAAAGCCTCCAAAGCATGAGTTACAGCTTGAGAAACAAATAAAGAGCTTACTAAATATTAGCTATTGTTATTATCCTGTATTTAATTACACACACAAAAATACTCCTGTTGGGAAAAATGGAAAACTATTTTTAGCCTTGCAAGGAAACTTTGACCCCAGTAAATGTAAGAGAACACAGATGCAGTTAACAGAAAACCTTTCTTTCTCTAACTACCTTTATAACTCCCCAGATGAGAACTCAATCATCTGACTGCAACAAATATTTTCATTGTCCTCCCGTCAAATTGATTTCTTGGAGAACACAACAGAGAGGAAATACAACAGAAAGTCTTTACACTGTTATCTGATTTTGATTAGGTATCTTGCCGTTTTTCTTTTAAGTCCAACATTTTGTTTATTTCTAGCTAGGTGAATTAGTGATTTTCTGCAGTAGCTGGCTATGTTAAAATGCATATGCAGGTCCCTTAACCTCATACCTCTCATATATTAGCATCATTTAGAAACTGTGGCTGATCTGCAATTTTTATCCCAATCAGTTTTCTGATGTAGTATATAAAGTAGCAAGTGAAATAGTGATGTGACCCTAATTTACAGGAACATATAAAACTAGTGGATTGCATATTGATGCAAGAGTTAAGCCAACTTGCTTCCAGCTCTTGATTTAACTAACTAGTTATAGTACTGTATCTTGATCAAATCACTTAATCTCCTCTAAACTAAAGTTCTTTATATAAAGAATTAAGGGAGTTAATGTAAACCTCATTTACTTCCACCTTGGATGATCTGAGGTGACAGAAGATGATCTCTAAACTCTTTTCTAACTTCAAATATTAGTGTGTGATGCAAAATCCTTGTTCCATGGTTATGTTAGCAGCCAATATGTAGAAATTAAATTAGATTCCTCAATGTCATTTCAAGCTGATTTTCCAGAAGTTCAGTTTATTGGAATGAATTTAATTGTTCAATTGTTTGACTTTTCTTATCCAAGTGAAACCAAATTTCACAAGCTTGTGCAATTTACTCATCAATAATTATCAAAATCATCTGAAATATATTCAGTCTGCAATTAAAAAAGAAAATACCCCGGGTAACAAAGTCAAAGAATGAGAATGATTCATCCAACTGTTGAAGCTTCATTAATTGTTTGTCAGAGGCATCCATATTAGAAATCTAATGATTATAAAGTCCAATGACATTTAATTTTTCAAATCTCTATTTACCACATTGTTTTTAAAACAATGACATTTATTCATTTTTTTTAACTTGAAACTTTTGATAGAATTTATGCAGCTAATTTTTTAAATTAAAAAATTACAATAACTTTTTCAGAATCTCTATCATTTACTTTGTATCTTTAACAAAATAATTGACATTTGTAATGTCACTTTTACTTTACAGTAACTTTTCCCTTATTAACCAACCCAAGGATTTCTACACAGAAATAATAGTTTATCATGATAAGCAATTGTACAGGAAGTTTTCTGTCATAATACCTATTTTTTCATAAATTTATCTTCAAGAGTCACATATTTATGGTGCATGAAACAAAGATTCATAAAATCTACTGAACTTAGTTTGTGTGGCAGATACTCCTGGTTGTCTGCCCCAATGGTCATCCCAACCCTTCACCTTTCTTTCTTCTTACTATAAAGGATAAAAATACCCATCAAATCAGCTTACCAACCTTCCTAAATCTAAAAGTGGACATATGAGCCAAAAGTAATGAGATGTAAGGGGTTCTATACTAGTGCCCTTCTAAGAAAAATTTTGCTTTTCTCATAAATCAAACAAGTGTGGCAGTACCAGCGCTTTCCCTTCTTCATGGACTTCATTACTGCAGCTATAGAACTCCCCTCAATATAATGATGTCAAAACATGAAGACTGAAGGCCAATACACCCAACAGAGTGGAGCACAAAAAGAGAAAGAATCTGGATCTTTAGTGATGTTAATGGGCATCTGCCCCAACACTACTTACCATCATTTCCTCTGATAATCTTCTTGGGTAAAATTTAAACTTCTTTCAGCCAAAAGCATCTCTTGCCAACACAGCTGGCATATTACATAGGCTATATCTGCATAGTTAAAAATTGTATGCTTTATCTCCCACACACTAAACTTATCATTATTTCTATTGTAACATTTTAATTAAAAATTTGTTTGTGTAATTGCTGAAACAAAAAATCCCTAAGAGATTACTTAGATATTTGTGCCTTCACATAGAGCCCAAACGGTCCCTTGGACACCATTATTTCACCCTAGGTTTAAAAGAAAAAAATTCTACAACCTTTCTCATTAACTTATTTCAATGGCTTTTAAGAACATTAAGAATCTGGAAGAGGAGGTAGAGAATAGCCTGGAAAAACTTCAATTGGCTTCTGGCAGTTGCTGCAAATCCTAAGAGAATGGCATGAAGTCAGGCAGTGTGAATTTAATAGCATCTTTGGGCAACTTGGGAATCTCCCACAGTGTCTCAATATGGCAAGCAGTTATTTGTTGCTAGTGCCCTTTATGCTTCCATTTATTTTGACTCTGGGCCTTCCTTGTATTTTATTTTTCTCTGAAGTTGTTTCTCTCACCCTCCATGAGACACTTCTTCTGTTGGGGAAGTAGATCAATATAATGAGATGGATATGAAAAATTGCAATGAATAAATGAGAGAGAAAAAGGAAAAGGACAATTATTCAAGGTCATCCATGTTTTGGGCTCAGTTTCATACATAATCTGGTCAGGTCTGCATGTATCTAATGTAACAAATAGTATGAAAAAGCTGAATCTTCTGGTTCAAAATATATAAATGAGAAAACCTATAGGAGACCATTACCTTACTCTGAATTCACCATCATAGAATCTTCTGTAATTTTTTTACCTCAGAATCAATAGGTCTATCTGATAATAAAGTCTGGGACTATATAGAGAAGAGTAACCTGGACTGGAAACAAGGTGACAATCATCACAAAAGCAGGGACAGAGTTCCCAAGACAATATATGTCTACAATCATATCCTCTAAATGTAGAAAGGAGTCACAGATGTTTGTTCACAATGTTTCATTGATGTGTCAGATACTAAAAGAGCATGAATGATGGTTTTTTTGATAATTTCCCCATATCTATTATTTTGTGGAACAGTGCTACTTAAGCCCTATCAAGGAAAATATGTTTCAATATTAATAGTTATATTTTCCCTCAGAGTGAATATAGTGATTTTTTTCTATGTTTTTATTATACTAAACCAAAATCTTTCACATTGAAGAAAATTAATTCACATATTTACATAACTTTTTTTGAGAGAGAGAGAGTTGCTCTCTGTAGCCCAGGCTGGAGTACAGTGGCGAGATCTTGGCCCACTGCAACCTCTGCCTCCTGAGATTGAGTGACTCTTGTGCCTCAGCTTCCCAAGTAGCTGGGATTACAGGCATGTGCCACCACACCCAGCTACTTTTTTATATTTTCAGTAGAGATGGGGTTGTGCCATGTTGGCAAGGGTGGTCTCAAACTCCTGACTTCAAGTGATCCACCTACCTGGGCCTCCCAAAGTGCTGGGATTATAGGTGTGAGCCACCGTGCCTCACTCACATATTTACATAATCTAAACATGCTATTCAAAGATAAGGTGGGTATGAATAGAAAGACATTAAATATACAGATGGAAGTGGATGAAGCAGAAGATTCTTCATTTTCCAAGGAGGTCATTAGGTGTCATTCACTTTGTATGCCAGAATAAAGATAACAAAATGGCGGTCACAAAACTCATTGAAGGTTAGGCAAAATATAAGCCATACAGTAGATGCTAAGAGCAATTTTTGAATAGTTGAATGGAGAAATGAATGAAGTGGCAATTACAGTTGAACGAACATATGAATGAAGTGACTTTAAAACTAAAACTAGCCTTATAGTTTTGGGTAATTAAGGAAATTTTATTTTAAAGGGTTTGCTTTTCTTTTAGAACTATAACAGAAACCAAAAACATTATGAATAGTGCTCTACTATTAAAACACAGATGCAGACATTTAGTAAAATATGAATCTATTTTGCTGATAAAAGAAATTATTGTATTCACCTAGATAGCAATGTGACAGGAGGGATGTTAGCCTTTACATTCAGCAGTACAAATATAGGAGGCTTCCAAGTCTCATAGAGATTCCAGTAGCTTTTAGATCAAGTGAGTTTCGCCAGGTCAGCTATTGGTAAATTTCTCTGATATTTATGTTTCCAGGGTTGTGTGTAGAACAGATTTCTCATCCAAGTCTGGGGCCATCATTCCTACCAGTCATTTTCCTGCTACCAAGAAAATTATATTCCCATTGTTTCTGAATAAAGGATCTCAGAAAAATCATCCTCTGGACACCTCTCCTGCGTGACACTCCCTTATAAGAATATAAAGTGACAAAATGTTAGGTTTGCAGTATGCAGAAAGCAGGGGCTATGACGTTCTTTCCAATATTATCAAGCTCTGTGGCTACATTTTGTAGAAGTTTGTCATAAATCTGTACTAAATTAATAATATCTACAGCCTCAATAGCAAGAATTGGGCCTTACTATGCAACTCTCTTTTTGTAGAAACATACACAGTTTCAGAGAAAATTCAGTATCTGTTGCCATTAATTGCTTCCAGTGACTTTTGGGAACGTTAAACATGTGGCCCAGCAGGAATTAGTATCCTGACAGGAAGTTCAGTTGGCTCACCATACAGGTGTTCTCTAATTAGTACGCTTAATTAGAATAATATTTTAACTATGTCTCCTTTAGGCCACTTTTCATTGGTAAAAGGAAAATTATTTCTCACTAAATTAAAAAAAAATAATAGACTTTATTTTTTACAGAATGTTAGGATCTCAAAAACTGAGCTAAAAAAGTTTTCATATATACTTAACCCCCCTCCCATCCACCTCCAACACACACAGCCTGCCATACTATCAACATTCCATACCACAGTGGTACGTTTATTCCAATTGGTGAAATTACATCAATGCATCATTATCACCCAAGTCCATAATTCACATCAGAGTTCACGCTTGGTGTTGCACATTCTATGGGTTTTGACATAATTATAAAGGCATGCATTTAATATTGTAGTGTCACACATAATAGTTTCACTGCCCTAAATATTCTCTGTGCTTTGCCTATTCATCCCTCCTGCTCTCCTGTGCAACCACTGATCCTTTTACTATCTCCATAGTTTTGCCTTTTTTCAGAAACTCATGTAGTATTCAGCAGTGTGCATTTAAGTTTCCTCCATGTTTTTTCATGACTTGACAACTCATTTCTTATTAATGCTGATTAATATTCCATTGTATGGATGTACCACAGTGCTATGGTCTAAACGTTTATGTTTTCCCTCTTATATATTGAAATTCTAACCCCTAAGGTGATAACATTAGGAGGTAAAAACCTTTTGGGTGGTGGTTAGGCCATGAGTGTAGAGCCCTCATAATTGGGATGAGTGCGCATATAAAAGAGGTGGTAGAGAGCTGCCTTGTCCCTTCCATCATATGAAGGCACAGCAAGAAGGCACCAACTATGAACCAAGAAATAGGCTCTCACCAGACACTGAATCTTCAGGCACCATAATCTTGGACTTACCAGCCTCTAGAACCCATGAGAAATAAATTTCTGCTGTTTATAAGCCATTCAGTTTATGGTCATTTGTTACAGCAGCCTGAATGAAATAAGACATACATTTCATACATTTATCTACTGGTAGCTTCCAAGTTTCGGCAATTATTAATAAAGTTGCCATAAACATCCATGTGTAGGTTTTTGTGTGGCTATTTTCAACTCATTTGGGTAACTACCAAGGAGCATGATTGCTGGACTATATGGCAAGAGTATATTTAGCTTTGTACTGTCAAATTGTCTTCCAAAGTAGCTGTAGTTTTTTTGTTCCCATCAGCAATGAAGCGAAGTTCCTGTTGCTCCACATCCTTCTTAGCTTTTGGTGTTGTCAATGTTTTGGATTTTTACAATTCTAATGGGTGTATAGTGGTATCTCATTGTTGTTTTAATTTGCATTTCCCTAATGACATATGATTTTGATCATCTTCTCATATGCTTATTTGCCATCTGTGTCATCTTTTGTGAGGTGTCTGTTCAGTCATTTTGCTCATTTTTAAATCATATTGTTTATTTTCTTATCTTTTTGTTTTGAGACAAGGTCTGGCTCTGTTACCCAGGCTGGAGTGCAGTGGTGCAATCTCAGCTCACTGCCACTTCTGCCTTCCAGGCTCAAACCATCTTCCCACCTCAGCCTCCCAAGTACTTGGGACTACAGGCACATGTCACTATGCCCAGCTAGTTTTTGTAGTTTTTGTAGAGACAGGATCCCACTTTGTTGCTCAGGCTGGTCTTAAACTCCTGAGCTCAAGTGATCCACCCACCTTGGCCTCCAAAAATGCTGGGATCACAGGCATGAGCCTCTGTGCTTGGTCTTATTTTCTTATTGTTGATTGTTAAGAGTTCTTTGTGTATTTGGCTAACTCCTTTATCAAATATAACTTTTGAAAATATTTCATCTATAACTTGTCTTTTTCTCTTAACAGTGTTTTTTTGAAGATAAGTTTTTAATTTTAATAAATTCCAAATTATCAGTTATTTCTTTCATGTATCTTATCTTGGTGTTGTACCAAAAGAAGTCATGGCCGAACACAGGCCATCTAGATTTTCTCTTATGGTTATCTTATAGGAATTTTATAGTTTTACATTTTAAATTTAGGTCTGTGATCCATTTTGAGTTAATTTTGGTGAAGGGTGTAATGTATGTGTCCAGATTCATTTTTCTTGCATGTAGATGTCCAGTTGTTCCAGCACCACTTGTTGAAAATACTATCTTTTCTCTATTGTATTGCCTGTGTTATTTTGTAAAACATCAGTTGACTGTATTTGTTTTTGTTTTTGGGCTCTGTATTCTTTCACTGATGCATTTTTCTGTTCTTGCGCCAATATCAAACTGTCTTGACTGCTGGGGCTTGAGAGTAAGGCTTGAAGTAAGATAGCATTAACTATATTGAGAATACTTGCGTGGGTCTATATTTGAATCTTGTTGACAATGAGTGGTGAAAGGGGGTATCCTTGCCTTGTTCCTGATCTTAGTGGGAAAGCTTTTAGTTTCTCATCATTTAGTATGATCTTAGAAGTAGTTTTTTCGTAAATGGTATTTATCAAGTTGAGAAAATATCTCTCTATTCCCAGTTTTCTGAGAGTTTTTATTATGAATAAAAACTTGGATTTTGTGAAATGCTTTTTATGTATCTATTAATGTGATTGTGTAATTTTCCTTCTTTAGACTGATGATACGAATGGATTACATGAACTGACTTTCAAATGTTGAACCAGCCTTGTGTACCTGAGATAAATCCCACTTAGTTTTGGTACATAAAGCTTTTCATACATTATTGAGAACTTTTTGCATCTAGAATCATTAGAGATATTGGTCTGTAGTTTTGTGGTAATGCCTTTGTCTGGTTAGGGTTTTAGGGCAATGCTGGTCCCACAGGATACGTTAGAGAGTATTCTATTTCTATCTTCTGGAAGAAATTTCGGAGAATTGATATAATTTCTTCCACCAATGTCTAGTAGAATTCACCAGTGAACTCATCTAGATCTGATGGTTTTGTTTTGGAATATTATTTTTTATTTTCTCTAAAAGATATAGATCTATTCAGTTTTATCATGTACAACATATTCAGAATTAGTCTATTTCACATAGGTCATCAAATTTGTAGGCATAGAGATGTTTATAGTATTTCTTTATTATCTTTTTAATGTCCATGGGCTCTGTAATGATGTCTTCTTTCATTTCTGATATTAGTAATTTGTGTCTTCTTGCTTGTTTTTCTTAGCCTGGCTAAAGGCTTATTAATTTTATTGATCTTTTCAAATAACCAGTTTAAAAGTTTTTTTCTTTATTGGCTTTTCACTTTTACTGATATCTAAATTTTATTATAGTCATGTACCTCATAATTATATTTTGGTCAACAGGCCCAAATATACATAATCTTATTAGGTGGTCCCATAAGATTACAATGGAGCTGAAAAATTCTTATCACCTAGTGACATTGTAGCTATCATAAACCCACTGTGTTGCCAATTGTATAAAAGCATAGCACATATAATTATGTATAGCATATAATAATGATTATGAACAAGTATTTTACTTTTTATCATTATTTTAGAGTGTACTTCTACTCATAAAAAAAAGTTAACTGTAAAACAGCCTCAGGCAGGTCTATCAGGAGGGATTACAAAAGGCACTATTGTCATAGGAGGTGACAGCTCCATGGGTGTTATTGCCCCTGAAGACCTTCCAGTGGGACAAGATTTGGAGGTGGAAGACAGTATTATTGATGACCCTAATTCTGTGTAGGCCTAGGCTAATGTGTGTTTGTGTCTTAGTCTTTAATAAAAATTAAAAAAACATAAGTATTTTAAAAATAGAAAAAAAATTATGGAACAAGGATATAAAGAAAAATACTTTCAGATAGCTGTATATTATATTTGTGTTTTAAGCTGCTAATGGTAATTACAAGAGTCAAAACGTTTAAAAAGTAAAATTTTTATAAAATAAAAACCATTATTTTATAATGGTAAGCTAAGATTTATTGTTGAAAAAAGAAAAACATTTTAAAATAAGTTTGGTGTATTCTAAGTGTACAGTATTTATAAAGTCTTCAGCAGTGTACAGTAATGTCCTAGGTCTTCACATTAACTCACCACTTGCTCACTGACTCACCCAGAGCAACTTCTAGTCTTGCAAGCTTCATTCATGGTAAATGCCCTATACAAGTGTACCATTTTAATCTTTTATACCACATGCTTGCTGTGCCTTTTCTATGTTTAGAGATGCAAATATTTCACTGCCTTTATTAAGTTTATTTGTAAGTACTTTATTCTTTTTGATGCTATTAAAAATGGGATTGACTTCTTAAATTTCTTTGTAAATGTATATAAAAATGCAGCTGACTTCTGTATATTGGTATGTATCCTTCAACTTGACTGAATTTATTACTTATTATTTTTTTATTTTTGAATAGAGTCTTGGTCTGTCACCCAGGCTAGAGTGCAGTGGCATGATCTTAGCTCACTGCAACCTCTGCCTCTCAGGTTCAAGCAATTCTCTTGCCTCAGCCTCCCAAGTTGCTGGGATTACAGGTGCACATCACCGTGCCTGGTTAATTTTTGTTCTTTTTTTTTTTTTTTTTTTTAAGTAGAGATGGGGTTTCAACCATGTTGGCCCAGGCTGGTCTCGAACTCCTGACCTTGTAATCTGCCCACCTCAGCCTCCCAAAGTGCTGGGATTACAGGCACAAGCCACCATGCCCGGCCAAATTTATTACTTCTAACAGTTTTTTTGTTGGGGTCTTTAGGACTTTCTGTATATGAGATAATGACATCTGCAAATAGATAATTTTACTTTTTCCTTTCCATTTTGGATGCTTTTTATTTCTTTTTCTTGCCTAATTACTCTGGCTAGGACTTCTAGTACTATGTTGAGTAGCAGTGGCAATAGTGGACATCTTTGCCTTGTACTGGATCTCAGAAGAAAATCTTTCAGCTTTTCACTGTTGAGTATGATGTTAGCTGTGGGCTTTCATATATGACCTTTATTAGGTTGAGGTACATCCTTTCATACCCAGTTTGCTGCATGTTTTTTTTTTAATCATGATAGGATATTGAATTTTGTCAAATGCTTTTTTTGTAGCTGAGAAGATCGTATGCTTTTAATGCTTCATTCTATGTGATGTATCATATTATTGATATACATATGTTGAATTGTAGTTGCATTACAGGGACAAATTCCACTTGATCATGGTGAATGATCCAGGGATAAATTCCACCTGATCATGGTGCATAATCCTTACAGTTGACAGCCACCCACTATTTTTCCCTAGGGTAAGAGAATATGATGCTGGGACTTTTGGTGCAAGCTTAATTACTCTTTATTCCTCCTGAAGAAGTCTCAAGATTATTCACTTTCTGCAAATTCTGCAGAACCAAGCTGGCTGCTGAGATTCACAATGGCTGCTGAGAGCTGAATGCCAGCTGCTGAGGGCCATACACACTGGCTGCTGAGGTCTGCACGCTGGCTGCAGAAAACTGCACCAGCTGCTAAGATTGCTAAGAGCCATGCTGGCTGCTGAGATCTGTGCATTGGCTGCTGAGATCATGAACTGCCTACCCCACCCCCCAACTTTTCTTTGTGGCTAACTCCTCCCAGGCCTTCTATCTTTGTCAGTTTCCTCAGAACTCTGGGTGAGGCAAGACAGAAGCAGATCTCCCAGGTGATGACCCAAACGTCTGAAGAAGTTGAATGGATACTTTGTCTTCTCTTTCTCCCATGGGGGAAATTGTGGGCCAAGGGTAACTCCTGGTGCTGAGCTGTGCCAAGTGAAGGGACAGGGTAACATGGGTAAAGTGAAATTGCTTTTACTGATTTAAATGTACTTTTTGGGATGGGTTTGCTCTTAATGAGTGCTACAACTCTGAAGTGGATTCTGGAGTTGTCATAAAGGTATTTTGGTCCATACGTAGTCAGTAAGTTAGTGTTTCTATGGAGGTGTGAAGGCTGAGATTTCCTGTTGTGCCATCTCACCCTGGAGTTTTAAAAGCTCATATTTGCTTACACTGAGCCTCTAGAAATTTGTCAATTACAGTTTAGGTTTTCTTCCCATAGTACTGATTGCCGCTTATAGCTTTCTGATCTGATAAGTTGTGATTCCCTCCATCTGCCTGTGTGTCTCTCCAGTTTGAGGGGCAATGGTTTGCTCTGTGAGTTGTTGAATTTCAGTTGTGCAGCTTTTTACTTGTTAGGACAGAGTGATAACTTTCAAGCTTCTTATGTGCTGGATCAGAAACCAGAAGTTCCCACATTTCTCATTAAATATTTGTAGCCAAAACTTGGTTCACGATAAAAGAGAACAAGCACCTCAATAAAATGAAGTTAAAATGTGGATAAAAGTGACATGTGATAAATAATTTTTCAAGGGACCAAGTGCCATTGGATTTGTTTAAAAGTGTGAAAGCACCGAATCACTTTTCCACCCCATACGACTCTCAGTTATAATTTGTTGGTAAGAGACCAGTAGATGTCAAGCTGTAATTTACAACTCCAGAATTTAAATCCCAAAAGATGAGTTTTAGTTGAAATCTGATATAAAGCTTTGTTCAGTTCTCTGGTATAGTTTTGGCTACCTGAATGAAACCATTCTGTTTCAGAAATACTCATATACATTTCTTCATGACTGTGTGGAAAATCTGGATAATTTTTATCAATCTACTCCGAATGCTTGTTAAGTGATTCCAGAGAATATACAGTGATAATTAGCTCTGCTCATATGTTTTGGGGTATTATTGTCTATGGATGGTTAATGACAACACTGTATTATGACTTTATCCATACAAGTCAGAGGTGATGTTTTCCAAATTTAAGCCCTCTCATAAATTGAACTCAGGTTTATTTCAAATCCTGTAGGTCAGGATTAAGAGTATTATAATGTTTAAACAGAAGTAGGCTGTAGTAGTATTTTACCTATGTTTTATACTTATGCACACAAAGGCAAGGGGTGTCATGGAGAAGAGAATTTGATTACGTAAAACCAAAACGGAGTAACCCTTTCTGCTCTCTAAGGAGATGGGAGCTTTTGATTCATATAAATTGGTAGATAGTTCCTACATTGGACATTTTTGCTTTCAGATATGATGGAGGAGAGACAAGTTTAGGAAAAAAATTCAAATCTTTGGCTAGTTCTCTGCTTCTTATATATAGGATCTGGGGTGGATGGACCATCGTGTAGCAGAACATATTTATGAGTTTTGGGAGTGCAAAGGTAGATCCCAAGCTAAATATAATAGATGGAAAACAATGTTATTTTTGTATAACACAGAAAGAACCTGAGTTTTAAGGAGAAGAGATAAAGAGGAAAAATGCTAGGGAAAGATGAATAAAAGACCCTAGACCTCCATGGTTTAATATGGTATCCACTAGCTACAGTGGGTATTTGAATTCAAATAAAGTAAAATTTAAAATTTAGTTCCTCAATCACACACCAGCTATCTATCAAGTGTTCAACAGCCATAGGTAGCTAGTATCTATTGTATTGGATAGTGCTGCTCTATGAGGTATGAGGTGAATAACAAAGTGATGTAAAACTTGTCTACCCAACACTTGGCAAAGCTTCCCATATATACAAATGCCCTGGGTGAGAGGTTTTGAGTAAATTAAGGAGAAGGGCTATATATCACCTTTGGGGAAATGTTATATAGAACAGAGAATATATGTGTAGAATAGAGATATTCTTTAAATAGTAATTTTAAAAGATTGAAAGCCAGAGTCCCTGAGAAACAAAATATGCTCCTTTCCAAGGATCCCTAGAAAATCTGAGATTCACTGAAGGTCTCCTAAAATATGCAAGTTGGAATTGGAGGCAATTAATTTCATTTGAATCTTATAGAACAATTTGCTTCAGTTGATAATCATCTTCAGAATAAATCCTCCCTGGCACCATGAAGCCAGAAGCCAAAGAAAACAAAACAAAATAAAAACAAATGATGTTAGTTGAAGAAGGCGAATCAAGGACAATTTTCTGTCAATTGTTCAGGAAATATTACTTTATTGCTGTCCTTTATCTATGTTGTTCCCCAAAGCCTTGTTTGAAACCTAGATTTAATAGTTGATATTAATTTCCTTAAGCCTTTTTGTTTTCTGAAGACCTTTATCTCCCCTTAACTTCCAGGTTTTTCTACTCCCAGACACTTTGGCTAAAACTCCCCACTTAATCTAATTCTAATCCCAGAACCCAACTTCTGGCGTCTTCCCTAGGAAGTCAGTGGGAGGGTCAAACAGTGAGAGTTGAAGGGGAGAATCAAGGAAGCCACAGTAGAGGCTTTTACAGCTCTTGCCATTCCAACCACTGCTCATACTAACACTGCAATGAAGGCAGTATAATTTTGGAGTGTTGACAAGAGAATGAGATGTTTGAGCTGTTCCTCTTTCTTAACCTTCCTATCCCACTTTGCCATACAACTCCATAAAAATGTATTGCGGTCTTGATAAGAAGGCTATCAGAGACCTTGGGGAAACTTAACAGAAGGATTCTTGAATCAGCTTTTCTTCTTTCACTAAAGAAATGTGACTTTCTAATGATGGAATGAGGTAGACGGAGTGACCCCATGTTTCTGAATGACTCAAGCCATGTCTGACATAAACATGAACATAGATGATCAATTTATGGAACCAGAGAATCCTAGAGAGTATAGGACCCCAAGGCAAGCTGTGCCCCATGGCCAATGCTGAAGATTTTAAGCTGATGGACTGAATGCATAAGAATCCATGGGTGGATGTGAAGGACCTCTTCAAGGAGAACTACAAACCACTGCTAAAGGAAATAAGAGAGGACACAAACAAATGGAAAAAGATTCCATCCTCATGGATAGGAAGAATCAATATCATGAAAATGGTCATACTGCCCAAAGTAACTTTTAGATTCAATGCTATTCCCATCAAGCTATCATTGACGTTCTTCACAAAATTAGAAAAAAAAAACACTTTAAATTTCACATGGAACCAAAAAAGAGCCCGTATAGCCCAGACATATCTAAGAAAAAAGAACAAAGCCGGAGGCATCATGTTACCTGACTTCAAACTACACTGCAAGGCTACAGTAACCAATACAGCATGGTACTGGTACCAAAACAGACATATAGGCCCATGGAACAGAACAGAGACCTCAGAAATAACACCATACATCTACAACCAACTGATCTTTGACAAATCTGACAAAAAAAAGCAAAGGGGAAGGATTCTCCATTTAATAAATTATGCTGGAAAAACTGGCTAGCCATATGCAGAAAACTGAAACTGGACCCCTTCCTTACACCTGCTTCAAAAAATAACTCAAGATGGATTAAAGACTTACATGTAACACCCAAAAACACAAAAACCCTAGAAGATAACCTAGGCAATACCATTCAGGACATAGGGATGGGCAAAATTATTCAACAAGTGGATGGAGAACAGATGATTTGACAGAAATATTTTTAAAGAGAAAAAATACAAGAAATCCTGAAAATATTTATAAGCTGTTTCATGAGGAAATGAAATCTCCCAAATATGTTTTTATATATACACATATATACATAAAAATATCATAAAAATGTACATTAAAAATGAACACACTATGCATGAATCACAGCAATATTGTTTAAGCAGTCTAATACTATTATTCATCATGTTGTACATCGCATATAAAATCTATGATAATATCAGTAAATACTGAAAATATATGACAAATTTCAATATACATTTTTAAATAAAACTGACATAAACTAAAAATAATAATAGTATAACATGAGTTCATGGAATCTTCCCTGGCATGATGAAAACAATCTCTCAAACACAAGAGTAAGCACTAGAAGAAGATACATTAAATCAGAAATAAGACAACGATCCAGTTATCATCAATGTTTCCTACTATTGCTCTGAAAATATTCACCAATGTAATTAAATGAGAGAAAGAAATTAGAAGCATACATATTGGTAAGAAAGAAGAACAATCACCACTGGTAGCATTCTTTTGTATTTGTAACATACATATGCAACTGATGGAAGAAAAATTAAAATTCCACTGAAGAATTATAAAAAATTGTAAATGGATAATTTTATCTTAAATAACTAGTTTTGATACTATAACAATTTTAAGTATTTATGAATCAATATAAATTCAATATAATATCAGTTAATATACAGAATTTTTAAAAATATAAAAAGCATTCTAAATTTAATTATAGTAATTTGGACTCTGGCATATGATTACTTATAAAATCTAAAAAGACAATAAAACCTGGAAAGTATTTTAAAAATATAGAATAAAAAAATATAATGACCTCTTTGTCATATTCCAGATAACCGCAAGCTTCTCTCTGCATTTTATCAAATGGGAGGGTAAATGAAACACTCCAGAGAAATATTATTGTCAATTTCCAAAGGAACACACAATAGGCAAAAAATACATAGTTCAACCATGGTTGCATAGAATATTACCTTTATCTGTGCATTTTCTCATTAAGTTCTTATATTTGCCTTTCTCTTTTCTAACTTCTTGAGATTTGCCTTTGTTTTCAAGAATTTCTTTGTTGCTTTAGCTTCTGATATTAGCAAGAATTTCTTTGTTGCTTTAGCCTCTGATATTAGCCCTGTGCTCTGGTGAACCACATGGACAGCCACCCTGTTAACATTCTCATGCTGTACCCTCTTTATGTGGATACAAATTCTTTCTGTAAACCAGACTTGCCAATTATCGGCCCTTTTACTATCTTCAAGCCACTTAGAACTTGTCTTGTGGATGGGCATGGAGTGGTCATTATAGCCCTGCCACAGCTCTTTAAAGAATTAGAAGGACAGGATCATTCTGTGTCTAGGTGAAATCACACTGAAGTGGTGCTTGCTATTCTTTCTGCTGGCTGAGGTCACCAAGAAATGGAAATTTATCTGATGAGTGGCTACTAAGGGCAAGAAAAGCTTGGTATTGTGACCACTTTTGGTTTATTCAAGGACTGTAATGTTTTATTATGAAACACAGAATTCAATTTTATCAACTTTTACTGTATCAATATATTTGTGTTTTCTCACTTTAACTCTTAATATGGTTATTCACACAAATTGATATTCTAGTATTATATCAACATTTTTTAGTAGAGATGGGGGTTTTACCATGTTGGAGAGGCTGGTCTTGAACTCCTGACCTCAAGTGATCTGCACCCCCTCGGCTCCCCAAAGTCCTGAATTACAGGCATGAGTCACCATGCCCAGCCAAATTCTTATGTCATTATTTCTTTTTGTTATTTCGAATTTGTATCCTTGAACTTTTTCATTGTCAACAGAAGGAACAAGTAAAATCACAGGAGCATGAAAATGTCTTGGTTTTGAAAACACCATGGTGTTAGGGAAAGAATTGATCAGGAAAGTAAGTAGATGAGATTAAAATCAGTTATTTATAAATTTATTTAAAATTCCTTTTTAGACCATGGACACATAGTCTCTTAAGGGTAAGAATTTCACTCCCTTCAGAATGGAAGTTTCCAGAAGAAATAAAGTATATATTTTTTGCAATTTATTTAATTGCCTAGAGATGTAATTGAGAAAATTATCTGACAGAACCAGCAGTGCCTTGGTTTCATATAGGAATAGGTAAATCTTCTGCAAATTAACCTACTTGCACAAAAGAATTAATGGACATTTGAAGACTTCTGTAATAACACTTTTAATTCAGTCCAGCTATCTATACCAAAGCAATTTGGAGATAATTTCAGAAATTTTATTCAAATAAATGAAGGTTCAACTGGTTATCAATTGTGTGATAAATCCCATCACCAGGATACTACCCATTTCTACTTGCTTCCTAATAATCACATATCACTTTATTAATATTCATTCATTCGTCACATGCTGGAGAGAATAAAATGAATTCTCATCTACTCATTTTATAGAGGAGACTGAAATTCAAAGAAAAATAAATTGTATACAGGTTTTCATTAATTTATTTATTCATTCAGTTCACATTTCTTGAGTTCTTACTAAAGCCAGGCCCTACCATAGGTACTGATGATAGATGACAAAGCAGTTACATTCTACTGTGTAAGAGAGATATATAAAGAAATAATTACAGCACAATGTGTACAGAGCATTTCCAAATTAGGCAGAAATATACCTAGTATCAAAATCTTTGGTATCCCAGTCCACAGTCTCACTCTTTATTCAAGAGTCTTCGTGCTCTTAATCACCATGTTCTTTCATCTTCCAAACCACTTTCCACAGTGATATTTCTAAAGCTCAAGTCTAATAATGCTCTCCACTGATATAAACACTAATGTTACTTTCCCAACCCTAGGAAAAGGGTATGCTAGATCACACACAAGACCCAATCTCACTGTTTGTTCAATCATATTCCTTTAATATCTCTTGTTGTTAACCAGCATATTCAGCATTTATTTAAACCACTCAAAAAACCTACCAATTCCCTCTATATTTATATTTCTGTGGCATTGAACATACTTCCAATCACCTAGAATGTACCTCTTGTACCTATTCTGAATACTTTTTTTTAACAGTTACCTTCTGTTTATGTACCTTTATGTAACCTCTAAGGAGAGAAGTCACCACTCCTTTGTCCTCTGATTATATCTTGTTTTACCCTATCATAGGCCTTATCATACTCTATTGCATTTATTTGTTTACATACCTGTCTCCTATCAAGTTATGACCACCTAGAAATCATGGACAATAGCTTCTTTATCTTTTTATACACAGTGCCTAAAAATGTGCTAAGGTATGATGGATGATTTTTTAAAAAATTGTCAAACAGGTTGGGTGCAGTAGCTCACGCCTGTAATCCCAGCACTTTGGGAGGCCCAGGTGGGCAGATTACCTGAGGTGAGGAGTTCAAGACAAGCCCAGCCAACATGATGAAACCTCATCTCTACTAAAACTACAAAAATTAGCTGGGCGTGGTGGCCTGCACCTGTAGTTGGGAGGCTGAGGCAGGAGAATTGCTTGACCTTGGGAGGCAGAGGTTGCAGTGAGCCGAGACTGCACCACTGCACTTCAGCCTGGGTGACAGAACAACACTCTACCTCAAAACAAACAAATAAACTAAAAATAATTATCAAACAATTTCAGTTCCCAACAGTACTATGAGATAGGGAATGAGGTAAATTGGCTTTCTGTTTTCCTCCCAATCTAAGGCAGTGGTTTGTAAAATGTGGTCTCTGGACTTGTAACATAAACATCACCTGAGACTCTATTAGAAAAGCACTATCTCTTTGCCTAGGCAAATAATTTATGACCAAGTTATGAAAATCAAATGCAACAGAAACAAAAATTGATAATTGGACCATGATTAAACTGAAGAGCTTCTGCATAGCAAAAGTAACTATCAACAGAGTAAGCAGGCAAACTACAGAATAGGAGAAAATATTTGCCAACTATGCATCTGACAAAGGACTAGCATCCAGAACCCATAAGGAACTGGAACAAATTGACAATATAGAACCCCATTACAAATTAAGTAAAGAACATGAACTGACAGTTCTCAAAAGAAGACATTCAAGCAGACAACAAACATGAAAAATGCTCAGTGTCATCAGAGAATCATCAGAGAAGTACAAATCAAAACCACAATGAGATACCATCTCAGATGAGAGAGAATCGCTATTGTTATAAAGTCAAAAGATAACAGATGTTGGTGAGGTTGCAGAGAAGAGGGAATGTTTATACACTATTGATGGGAATAAAAATTAGTGCAGTCTGTACAGACGACATTATGGGAATTTCTCAAAGAACTAAAAATAGAACTACCATTTGTCCCAGCAATCCCCTTACTGGGTATATAACCAAAATGACACTTGTATTCATACGTTTATTGCATTGCTATTCACAGTAGCAAAGACAGGGAATCAACCCAGGTACCCATCAACAGTGGATTGGATAAGGAAACTATAGTATATATAAAAATAGGGATACTACACAGCCATAAAAATGAATGGAATAATGTTCTTTTCAGCAACACGGGTGAAACTGGAGGCTATTATCCTAAGTGAACTAATGCAGAAACAGAAAATCAAATACCACATATTCTCACTTATAAGTGGGAGTTAAACATTCGGTACATATGGACACAAATATAGGAACAATAAACACTAGAGATTCCAAAAGTGAGTAGGAGCAGGGGGTTGAAAAACTTCTTATCAAATACAATGTTCACTACTTGGGTGACAGGATCATTAGATGCCCAAACCTCAGCATCATCACACAATATATCTATGTAACAAACATGCACATGTACTCCTGAATTTAAAATAAGAAAGAATAATTTTTAAACAATAAGACAGAACTAACTTGGTTTTAAAATAAAGAAAGAAAAGCATTGTCTCCTTCAAGACCTATTAAATCACAAGCTCTGGGAGAGAAGGCCCAAAATTTTGTGTATTTACAAGTCCTCCAGGTGATACTTATATGGGCTAAATGTTGAGACCTAATACGTTCCTGCAAAAGGAAAATTCAAGTTTTAATTGTACTCAGAAGGCTGCAGATGATAGAAGAGAGGGAACATGGCAGTACATACAAATGAATGATGCAAAAATAAAAAACCAGGCACTCCTGGTTGGAGCTAATTTACTAACTTCCTTTGTGAGATAAGATTGGAATCAATGGTAGACTCATACCTACCATAGTATCTGCAACATTCTAATAGTGTTGTATAGCCAAGTTGTCAATGGACTGGGTTTTGGTGTTCTAAACAATGAGATTCTGTCCTCGCTTCCCTGATTATCAGCTGTGTCATCTGAGCTTCAGGACTTTTATTTAAAAAATAGGAGTAACAATATGTCTGTCACTATAGATTTGTTTTAATAATAAATGATAAATGTCATTTGCAACAACATCGATGGAACTAGAGGTCATTATGTTAAATGAATTAAGTTAGGCACAGAAAGATCGCATGTTCTCACTTATTCATGGCATCTAAAAATCAAAACAGTTGAACCCATGATTTTGAATAATGTTTAACTGAGGCTGGGAAACCTCTAGACTGGGTTTAGGGGTCTGGGGGTGGTGGGGAAGATTAATGGTTAAAAAAAATAATTAGAAAGAATGTATTAGGGATAGTGCGATCCAAGATGGCCGATTAGGAACAGCTCAGGATTGCAGCACCCAGTGAAAGCATAGAGGGTGAGTGGACACCACATTTCCAGACGGATTTTTATTGCTCACAGACTAGGAGATCCCCAGGCGGAGGAGCCCTATGGGTTGCCAGCGCGGCTCTTTTGGCCGATGCGGCTGTTTTGCCGGCGCCCCGGCGTGGCAGTTCTCCGTACAAAATACACTAGTCTGGGTCTCCCTTCTAGCTGGCAAGTGGAGCTTCGGGAAGGCAGAATCGCCCATTCATCCGATTAAAAAGGGGTCGGAAACAGGGAGCCAGACCAGGAGATTCCCGGGCAAAAAAGT